>JAVJIF010026673.1:0-84072 GCA_038442645.1 Agave tequilana
GGACCACGCTCTCAGCATTCTCCCCTGTAGCTACAACTAGCCATCTGCCAATGTACTCTAGTTCTTGTTGTTGTGGTCCTATGGTCCTTACTCGCCACAGGCCCACTTGTTTCATCGTACCTGGCTGACTGGACAGACTGATTGAATCTTGGGCAGATGTCAAAGTGCTTTGCATAGGACTCCAAGTAGTCTATGAATTGCTTCTTGCAAGGATATTCAGGGTAGGAATCTGGGAAGGGGAGCCCCGGAAGTTGGCAGAACTGTTTGGGGAGGTGGAGCTTCAGGCGGTCATAGGTGCGCTTTTTCAGAGAGATGCAATGCAGTCAGCACGCTCGAGGATAACATATGGAACACCGCGCTCCTTTAGAGAGGCAGCAACGGCGAGGCCTGAAGGGCCTGCACCAACAATGATTGGTCCATTCACCCACATACACTTCCTAGATAGGAAGTCATAGCTATCAGACACGCGAGGAACCATGGTTGTTTGATCAGTTGGTTTTAGTTGGAAGACGAGGTGAATTGTGTTGAAAATGGAGTTTGGAGCTGGATTGTGCTGTTTGCTAATATAGATGGGAAGAAAGGAGTTGAAAGTGAGAGAAAGCTTAAGTTGTTGGTAATGGATTTGTGTGTTTGGAGTTAGTGAGGAGGGATGGGAGGGAGAGGTCGTGTTTAAATAGAGGGGAGTCAATGAGAGCTTGCATGTGATGGAGTGAAAGGTGGTGCCTTTGTCAAATGATAAGCCTGCCACCTCCTCCTTTGTTTAAGTTTCAGTAGTTTGAATGCTATAATTTATTGCTAAGCCAATATCTTGAAGTATAATTTATGGGAGTAATTAACACCCATTAAAGTTAGTTTTTCCACTAAGTTATTCCTTAATTGTGAGTCTGTCAAGCAACATCTTTTAGAGCAGGAGATTTTATTTGGATAGTTTCATGTTTTACTTTCCTAGTTAGCATTTTTTCACAAGCCCTTAGATTGTATCACACACTACATTCAGTTGCAACAAAATTTATCGAGTAATATTTGATGCTGAACTTTTACCATCTTTTCTACTGCTATTTGGAGATACCATACAACCTCTCTTTTTTTATCATTTATTTTCCTTTCAAGAAAACCTTAATCCCCTCTTATAGGCTTCTGATATGCACTTATTTTTTTAATGAACAGTTTATTCCACTTAATGATGATTTGCCTTTTTTTTCAAGAATATCTTTTTAATCATGATTCTGGGCATACCGTAGATTATAATAACGGTGTTATATAATTGCTAGGTTTAGAGCAATGTGCTTGAAGGGAGTTTTACAACAGTTCTTGAACGTTATATGTTTTAACCATTTCAATTTAGGATTGTATTATTCCCAGGATTGTCTTAAAATTTGTATATGTCAGCTGTACAAATTCCTATGGATTGAGGGATAATATCATTTGAAGAGCCAAATTAAAAAAAAATTGACCGTTTATATCAACATTTTAGTTTCTTTAACATGTCTCAAGGAGTGATGAATATAGTCTTTTATATGGTATTTTTCCATCTGCTCTGGGAATTTCTAGAGCTACTTGCAAAAATAGATTTGCAGCGGCCAAATTTTCACTCTCCAGCCTAAAAATTGGCAGTCTTTCCGAAACAAATGAAAAAGCATACTATCCCCTGGCATCCACGTTCAACAAATATCTAAAATGTCTACTTTCTTGAAGTGGGGCCCTGCTGAGTTGGATGGATTTTCCTGCTCCAACATGGAACTTGGGCCCACATTGAGCTGTAAACGGAACTGCCCATTGGAGGAACTCAAATAGTTGGGGCCCACACGGCAGGTTGCATGAACTCCCGCCACCCTCAGCTACTCTGGGTCCGAAGCCTCTGTTTCTCCTCTAATTTTGTTTTTTGCAAGTTGCACCTGAAAGTACCCCGAAAACTAAAGATTATCTTCTCAAAAGAATAAACCTCCTCTAGTGGCATATTTAGCTTGCAAGTTGCAACC
This sequence comes from Agave tequilana, assembly GCA_038442645.1. Lineage (NCBI taxonomy): Eukaryota > Viridiplantae > Streptophyta > Magnoliopsida > Asparagales > Asparagaceae > Agave > Agave tequilana. The sequence goes on from JAVJIF010026673.1 coordinate 1,980, forward strand.
CACAGTCCAAAAAATCTAGTCAGAGAGAGTCTGGAATCCAGTCATATATATTTCTTTAATTTGATTGGTTTGACATGTTTTCTGTCTTATAGGAATTATTATTAATTTTTCACTAAAATTTTATTGGCCATAAGATTTTCCAAATAGAAAATTTTATCTCCAGGTTTCCAGGTGGGCTACTAATGTCTCTGAAGTTTCTTCTTCTCAAGTTGCTGTTTAATATCTAGATTTCTGCTTAAAAAAAAGCCACTATTTCTTTTATTGTTTCAACTTAGTAATTGCCATGAACATTCTCAGTCAATTTACTACTGCATCATGGGCAAAGATGCTAATTCCGTGTTATGGATTGCAGACACTTTAATTTAAAAGATCAATATTTGACAACACTTCTGCAAGAAAAGTTGTGAAGATAATAGCAGAAAGTGTTGCATCACCAGCTCAAATCTGCCTGTATGGAAATATCCTTGTTTGGAAACTTGTAGTTTATGCTGGTATATGGAACTTAGGTTTTTCTTTCTTCTTAATGTGTTGCAAGCTGTGAAAGAGAGAAAAGTACAGTCATGTATCCCTTTGACTAGAATGATATGGACATGTAATACAGGACTCCACTCTCCAGTCTCAAGAGTGAGATCTCTTTGGTTGGAGGGAATGTGCATGAGACTTATTTTCCCCAGGGTCTCTCCTTTTCATATGCATTGAGTGCTTAGCTTATATTCTCTGGACCTTGAAATGAGTAGAGCCATTTCATCACCTTTAGCTCTCATCACTTTCAAGCAATTCTTAAACTAAAAAGCATTACCAGAAAGGCGATATGGGGATATTTGTATCATCATCCTTTTATTAATGAGTAGGGTTGTGTGCATCATTCCTTCCTTTTCCTAGAATCACCTTAACTAACTCCTAGGAGAAGGCATGTGGGTGAAGAACACCATTGCCACGTTGCTGACCTAGGAGCCGACTGCATTTTAACGATAATTTTTAAGTGAAATCTCGGGGGTGCCTTCAAGGCACTTCCGTTGGTCGGTTAGCACCATCTTCTACTTCCTGGCTGTTAAAGCAATCTCATTGGCAAGACTTTCTAGTTCAGTACAGCCTTTTCCAGTAAACTAACAGAGAAAGTGAGTGAAGATCCTATGAGGATACTTGGGTTCTCCCACGCTTAAAAAGATTAAAAGGATGAAAATTCACAGGACAATGACAAGCTAGCTTCTAAGTAGCTTCCTGGGGGCTATTTAATATAGGAATGTCTTTGTTTAGGGCTAGCTGGGGTCCTATCTCAAGAAGAAGGTTTCCCTCAAATCTTTGTTAGCTTGGAGTTTTCCTTAAATAGGATCTTGCTTTAATAAATCCTGCTACCCTACTGAGCATAAATGGGGGATTCTTTAATTATGTTTATGAAATCATGGGACCTGCAAGGTATGGCTCTTGATTCTGCTTGATGATTGGGGAGGGCCCATTGGATTTGCAAGAGATGGCTGGTTGGTTTGGTTTATGTATTTATATATTTATATATTTATATTTGAGGGGGAGGCGTTGGCTTAATTATTGGGATGTGTTTATTCTAACAGTGCATAAGTATATAAACATTTGTCGCTTACACATTTTAAGTTGATGGTGCCATGTGAACAGAAGTATTTTATAATTTATGTTAATAATAGAATCAAATTTAGTAGCATCATGGTTTTTAAAAGAAATTAGTAGAACCATGAACGTTCAAAATCAGAACATAAGTCATAATTAGCAACCAAGATTACATGACTGTTAGTTATGACTGTGATGCTGGTTCCGCGTTGCATCCAACTCCTGATAACTATGGAAATAAAAGAAGGTAAATGTAAGATGCCCCACTAAAGAAAGATCAAAACCATTAGAAAGATTTTAATTTGTCAGGATGTGATGAAAAATGTGTGATTAGTTCCTAAATAAATGATAATCTCAAGGAAGAATCTCCAGAATAAAAGAAAAAATGGGAGAATGCCTTATTTCCATAGTTATTAGGAGTTGGGTGCTACATGGAACCAGGACCATACATGTAGAGAGAGAGAGGGCAAAAACTGGAGACAGAGTTTTTTAATTCTATGACAGGACTTCGGTTGACCGATATGCACAAGGCTTAGATCGGTCGTCTGCTCAGTCGATCGAAGTTGATAGAGAGGGGAGAAACCCAGTTGATCGGACAACCGGCCGGTCGACCGACAAATCCAGTAAGTCCTACAATCTTGCAAGATTTGGCGGGTTCGACCGGACACTTGGGTCGATCGATTGGCCGGTCGACCGACAGTCAGATCAGAGGTGATTCTGAACCCGAAATGTTGTGAATTTGATGTAAAAAACCACATAAATAGAGAGAGGAAGGTTAATTGCATCATTGTTATTTGGTAGATGAAATTTATGATACTAAACCAACTTTTAGTTATCAATATTTCATTATATATGGTGTCTGATATGAACGCACGATATTGGCGTGTATCCTGGTATCTCTCCCGATATCTGATATCTGATATGAAAAACCACATCTGATACGATCTCGATATTCGATATTTAGAATCTTGACAATGACTTGTTAAATCAGGTGTTTAGATAGAAGAACCGTATCAAATTCATGAAATAGTGGCATTTGAAATTTCTACATCAGGCAGAAATTTCATCCTATTTCAAACCTATAGCTTCTTCCTCCTCTTTTCTTTATTTATTCTTTTAGTAAAAATGTGGGATCATTCCCTCTTGTTGTTAAGAGTAACAATGAAATAATTTACATCAAAAGATTTTTTTTTTTTACAGAGAAAGAAACACCAAATACAAAATTACAAACTCTAGAAATAACAGAAGAAAATTAAGACGTCAAAGAACTCTTCCTCATCATAATTGTTAAAAAACTTACAATTGGTTTATCCCTCCTTTACTTCCTCCTCTTGGCAAACATTTTTTAATTGCAATAAAATCAAGTTCCTTGTCTTAGCGCATTGCACTCAAGTTCCTCTTTGTAGGTCAGTATGCACTCTTCGAATTCATTGAATTTAGATTATCACTAACATCACACCAATTGAAACTTTACCATGTGTATTTTATGAGTCAACCAGGAAGTGATCCAAAATTCTTGGTCTCTCTCTCTCTCTCTCTCTCTCTCTCTCTCTCTCTCTCTCTCTCTCTCTCTCTCTCTCTCTGTGTGTGTGTGTGTGTGTGTTTGTGATCTAGAGTTTGTCCATTGGCTGGTTCTAAGGTCTCAACAATACTCGTACCTAACATCCATGTAATCTTGGTTAATTACGGCTTAAGTTCTTATTTTGAATGTTCATGGTACTATTTAAAAATTTTAAATAAACATTATGCTACTAAATTTGTTGCCCCACTAAGGAAAGAAAGATCAAAACTTTCAGAAAAATTTATTATGTCAGGAAGTGATGAATCACACTTGATTAGTTCCCTAATAAATGATAATCTCAAGGAAGAATCTCCAGATTAAAGAAAAAATGGCAGAAGATTGACTAATCATTTATTTGGATTCCTAATCATCAAAAGAATCTCATCTGTTAATGGAGGATTATGGAAACTATATTGAGGAGTTTCTAAACCTTCATACTGAATTGTGATTAATGCCTCAACGGGAACATGGATCCTCTGAGGGGAACAAGATAGCACTTTTTTACTTGCTAGAGATCGTAAACTTAATCCTTGTACATTTTGAGCTTCTCGATCAATACACATCAGAACACAACAAATAAATTGCACAGTTATCTTTTGTCGTAGGATAAATAGAGTTTTTTAGCAGTATGAGTCTGTATGAGTCTTTACTAGTTATGAGACTCATATTCACTACTTTTTGTCATGGAATGAATAGAGTCCTTTAGTTGTATGAGACTGATATGAGTTGCGTATATTCATGCAAGCATTCACGAAAATTTTCTTCTACACTCCAGAAGCCAACTGATATGATATAGCATAATATTACTAACTACACTTCAGGGGAGCCCAAATCAGAAGTTAGTACCAACTCTAGAAGCTAAGTGTATAAACAGCACTCAATGTGACTAGTAGTCTAATCTGGCATATAACGGTTTTGCCAAATAAATATATTCAAAGACAGTTGTGGCGTAACTAACATAAACGGCAGTTTAATGATCTATTGACCATATGGCAACATCCCTAGTTCTAATCTACATACTCTAATTAGAATACTAATAAGGTATTAATTCACCAATTCGCTTCCCTCCTCCTACTAACATGAATCCAAACAAGAAAGTAGTTGGCCATATGCTTGCTCTTGGTCAAACTCTAATCAAATGCTTAGTCACATGGAATCATGTTAATACTTGGAATCAAATCATTTGGTTGCACTTGCACATTGCCTTAAAGGAATTTAGAAGAAGCCCTCTCACAAAGATTTCCATCTGCTAACTCATTCTCACCCTCTCCTCTTATTGACCTTCCTAGTTTAAGAAAGCATATTGGGAGCTTGTGAATGTGGGTGACCTCATCCTTCTTCTCTCTGCCTTTGATTTCATTCTCTATGACTCTTCACCACCTCCCAATGGCCAGGTTCAATTACTTGGTCGGTTATAGACTGTTTAACTACCATGTGACACCACCACTTATGTTGTCTTGAAGTTGAATCTCATTTCTTTATGTTGCAACGTGGATAGCAAGAATTTACTCAAAGCTTCACTTTGCCATTCTTGGCTTCAATCAAAGCAAGGGATTTCTTGGGCCAAGAGATTTATATCACAGTGGTAGTAGTGAGGAAGAGTGTGGCATGTGATTGATTTTTCTATGGGAGTACACAGAGAGGAGGAAATGTCTCAAATCCTATTTCCAAGGTCCATCACATGCTGAGCAAAATACAATGTAAAGCTCACTGACATAAGCTCTATGGGGTTCTCTTATAATAATTTAATTCTCCAATGTGCTGCACTGTAAATCACACACAATAGCCCACTCTTTAGGTGTCTAATTATAGTTTGGTGTGTCATTTGCTGCTTTTAAGTATGGGTTAAAGATTTCAAGACTTGGGTGCATTGCACACTGTTCCTACTTGTGGGGAGAAGTCCTAATACTCTCCAGTGTTACTGCCACTGAGAACCAGTGTCAGTACATCTTAAACATAATATTGCAATTTGCATGTAAATGGGGGGAGATTAGCAATAAATGGAGTAGCAATGCCATTGTAATTAGCTTAACTTTGCTCAATGTCTGATGAAGATTGCAATTTCATTCTCGGTGCAGCTCTGGGGAATTATTGATGATATTTTTTTTTTCCATGAACCTAATGGGATGACATATGTTTGCCAATGCATCATGCTATGTATTTCACATAGTCCCACATTTACTAGACATGAGCATGATTTTGAATATATAAGGACTTGGGTCACGCCACCTACCTAATAGGTTAACCTTTCAGGATGAAACCCCAAGGTCTTTCAATTGGTGGTGCCCCAAATTCTTCAATTTATCCCTGTAAAGCAATTTGACTCGCGAGAGATATTTGACAGTGATGCTCCTTTGTAATAGGTGTGCCATTTCTCACACCATATAGATCACGCCTGCCCCACGCAGTAAAGAGTTGAATCTCGATTGAGCTTGCAAAAGGAGACTCTTTGCTCGAAGGGGGTTGCTGGGATTTGAGTCGAACAAATAATAATCCCACATCGGTTGGACATGTGAGTGGTCTTGAATATATAAAAGATTTGAGCAAATTCCCCCAAGTCAGGAGTGGTTTTCAACTGTGAAGGTCACCATAAGATTGTTTATACTAATGTAAATAGACAAAGCTATTGAGGGTTGCCTCAGTGATTGAGAAACAAGGTACGACCTTTGTTTTTTTGGGAAAAAAGTGCAAAGAGGTAAGGACTTTTTTATTCTGAAGCTTGAGCTACTATGTAGATAGATTTGAAGAAATTAAGCTCTGCATTGTGCTTGGTTCGAAGAAGTTGGAATTATGTACAGGTGTTTGGTTTATAATGAGTCTGAAATTGTGATGGATGACAAGCAATTTTGCTAATTTAAGGAACTGTACGGAGGCCTCAAAGTTTGCAAGATAGCGTTGTTGCTAAGTTGGTTACAGCTTCAATGCAGGAGAAGGATCCTTCACTTGCAGTCAGAGCGAGATTGTTTCGTTGGTTATAAGAGTATATTTGCATCCTGTAAACAACATATTCGTATTGATTTTGCGATAATTGGTATTACAAATTGTTTGTTTGGTATAATTGTAAGCAGTGTTACTATATATACAACTCTTAGTTAGTTGTAATTCTTTTTTGCATGCAAGTATTATGATGATGTTCGTAAGTGCAGGTGGTGTCTCCCATTTACTTGTAAGCTAAGAGATTGTAAGTGGTGTTTGTTGTTGATCTATCATCGATCAAACAACAGAGAAACCCGAGTTGAAGACTCGACAGCGGAAACAGAAGCATAAAATGTTAGTGAGTGCCTCATATTCCTTGGAGAAGAATTTAGATTTTTGATAATTTCCTAACACAGACATGTTTCCTATTTTAGTTTGGATACGGGTTTCCTATTTCTCTAAAGAGGTGCTGATTTGAGTTCGTGTTGGATTAGAATCATCTCAGGTGCCTGTATAAACTCCTCAGGGGGGGTGACCTTTTGAAGATGCGTCAAAAATTCAAGAGAAATTTTAGAATTTCACGGTTGTAAGAGAGATCTCATTGTAACTCTTGTATTTTGATTGAGATTTTACCTGCACACAAAATATAGTATTTCAGATTTAAGAATAGGATGTGCAAGGTACTCAATTCTACCGCTATAGTAAGTGGCTATGCGGGTCGTGATCCACAGGGAGGGACTAACGATGGAAGCTTTTTTAGTAAGTTCTCTAAAGTGTTTGAATTAGGAAGAAGATGGTAGATTAAGACGGTGGAAAATTATATACAAGAAATTGAATTGGGTGTTGTTGGTGTTGGTGATCTAAACTAAACAAATAAAAGAAAGAAACTAAAAACTAAAAATCATACTTACCTCTTCTGCGTCTGTTTACCTTTGATCCGTTGCGACGACTTACCTTGTCTTTGAAGGCAATCAAGCATGGCGTATAGGATCTTCCCCCTTCTCGATCTGCACTACGAATAAAAAGGACAAACTATACTAGTAAGAGAAGGTTTGTTCATCTGGGTATATCTTTTTAGTTCTGGCGTACCGACTCTTTATTTTGAAAATTCGGGATAACTTGGGAAGCAAGTTACCCTAAATCCAAATCTCTTTAAAATGAATTTTATCTTTGCACTCTCCTCTTTTTATCTTTATCCTTATCCTGCAAGTAATTAGGATTGAGTAGAAGTCTACCCTTTCCTCTTCTTTTAGTAATTGCAAATTTTGCATATGGTAATTGCAACTTTTGCACTTGGGCTTGCACATGGGCTTTTTGGGGCTTCTGGGCTTCATTTAGGCTTTATTCTTTATTTAATTAATTACTCAAGGCTGCACACATTAAATAATAAAACATTAGTAATAGTGCATAATTGTAGGAATAAATATGAAAATGTGATAGTAAATGTAGTGATAAATATACATTTTTTATTACCTATCACACCCCCACACTTATCTTTTTGCTCGTCCTCGAGTAAAAATCAAAAAGAATAAGAAAAAAAAAACTAATCTATCCTAACTCACTTTCGTAGGCATCACGTTTGCACTTAGCACGTGCAACAAGCCGTTAAACCCCTAGGTTACCCTAGAGGACGAGTGTTGTCTCGTGAGGGTTTTCAGCGGATTACACCCACAAAATCCATAAAAAGGAAATATTTGAAATATATTTGAAGAAACTAAGTAATCTATAAGTTTTTAGGATTATCATTTTTATTCATTCTTAAACTTAGTCTTTATATAGTAAATTGTTATCCTTTTTAGGTAAGGATCAAAACTGAATTTTTGTATAGTCTTTTTCGTTACCAAAAGTCATATGCATTCTTGTGAATCTTTACTAGGAATTCCTTCACTTGGACTCTCATGCCTCTTTATTATTATTTTCTTCTTTTTTTTTAATATGTATAACTCATCTAATTTTCTTTCGTGTAAGTATCAAGGCTTCTTGAGCCCTCATACCTAACTAATTGACTATTAGATATGTTAGTACATATATAAATAATTTTCTTTATTTCCTTAAGCTTTCTAATCCACCCATGTAGCGAACTTAAAGTCGGTGGCTCCCAAACCGGTCGGTTTTAGGGCACCGGGTGAGAAAACACCCCACGGACTTAAGGATTCGAGTGAATTAGGCCACAAAATTAAGGTTTTTATTTATACAATCACCTTTAGGCGTGAATACTTATGCTTCTTGAGGCACATGTATTCAGCTTAATTAGTGAATTTTTTTTATTTCATATTTTTTTAGTATTATTTTTTATAGGGCACAAGGTCTTGTTTTAGAATCCTAGATGTGTAAGTGTATTAGGTATGCACATTTCATTAAGGTAAAAATTAAGACTAATTAATTATTCAATTTTTCCTCCTATACCTAAAAATTCAACATTTATTTATTTGACCAAGTTTTTAGAAATCCTAATCATGATTTTCCTAATTCTTAAGACTAACTTAGATTTCTTTCAAAAGATAAGTCAAAATATTGTCCCTTTTTTTTGGTTAGTTAGTTAGTATCTAACTATGTTAGTATGTTAGTAAATCCTCCCCCGCACCTATCTCATGCATTGTCCTCAATGTATGAATGAATGCATGTATGCATGAAACAGAAGAAAGGGAAGAAAAATATTACCTTAAGGTGGTGGTTCCGGTGGTGGTCTAATTGGTCCACGAAATGCGGCCCAATCTACTTTTCGTGGATTCGGAGGAACCCACCAGAAATCTCTCTTGTATAACCCACTACAATGATGTCTGTATGAACATTTTTTAAAAATTCCTCCCATCTAATTTTCAAATTTCATAACTATTTTCAGAGTCAATTGTGTCAACCGTGTCCCAAAATGGAGTGTGAAAAGATGGAATGATTGACTTGGACTTAAGAAGTACGGGAACGAATACCGACTCAGGAAAGTAACTTAAATCAAGTAAAGGTTCAGGAGTCAAACTTGGTTCAAAAAGTGGGTCCAAATTAAGAAGTTGAAACTCAAGTCCACAATCATTTACCCACAATAGAATGTGACTTAATTTGGTGATTCAAGTTCAAGAATGACAGGTGTGGGAATCAAAACTGACTTTAAAATATTACTCAAATCGGTAACAAAACAGGAGTCAATATTGATTCGGGAATTTGAACTTGATCACAGATTTGAGAATCTAGGTCACATTTCTCATTGAATTCATATCATAAAAATGAGAACTTGCCAATTTATCCATGGAACTTTCAAAATTATAAAATTGGTCAAGTTCAACATGATGATCATCAAAGATGGGTGATTCAATTTCATGATGAATAGGCACAGGATTCAATGTTGACTCGGGAAAAAGATTGAAATCAGGTGAAGACACCGGAGTCATTATTGAATCAGGAAGTAGAATTGAATAACTAAGTTGAGGGTCAGGATCATAGTCATTCTCAAGTTCTATTTCAGGAAATGAATAACTTGCCAAACTGTCAATGTCATTTTCAAAATTTGGAGTTTGGGCAAGTTCAAATGATTGTACTGAAATAGAATCTTGTTTTCCAAAGCAACGTGACTCTTCGGCTCTAAGAGAATGGTTACCGACATCAGAAATGGCCAAACGGTGAGAACGTAAATTTGAACCATCATATCTATTTCATGATCACGAGCGATTCTAGCCTGAGTCATGACTTCAAGCATCTTTTCATAGTCGATAGGTTCATCATTTTGTTGTGATAGGACTTGAAAAGATGAAGTGTTGTTGTGACAGTCATGATGAAATTGTGAGTCGGTCAGATTCTGTGATTGTTGCTTGGACTCACGCATCATCATGTCCAAGATTGATGGTGATTGTTTCTTGGACTCATGCATACTCATCATTTCCAAGATATATGGTTTTCTATTTTGAACTGGTGGATCTGAGTATGAATCTTGGAAATATTGTGGACAAGGTGGATAAGGAGGACAAGTTGGTTGAAAATTAGACTCGGGGGAGTGAATCCCCATGGACTCTGTGAAGAGTTGAAATCGTTGTGAAAATTATGGTCATAAGATGGGGGGCATGGGTTATATTCATTCGGATAAGACCACTCCGGCACACTAGGCTGGTTAAAGTTAGGATATGCCGGGTTGGTAATATCCGAAAAAGAGGTTGGTGTGTAATATGGATGAAAATTGAAAAAATTGTTATTATAGGCCATATCACACAATAAAACACAAACAAACAAACAAACAAAACAAACAAATAAACAAACAAAAAAGAAAAAAAATTCTAACCTAAGTTAGGGTAGACCTATGACCTAGACGACTCCTAACTGGTTAGACTGTCCACGGGAGGTATAATGTAGACTTTGACCACAAGCTAATCAGCCAGGTCAGGACAAGATTGGTGAGAGGTTTTCCGTCAAAGACGCTCCTTAATTAAATAACCACCAATCTTCGGGCTTTCGGCCCTCAATCCCCTTCCTAGACACTGATTTGGCAGGAGTCAAATTCCAACACCGTTCCCCCTTAGGATAATCTCCTAATTGAGTCTGAGATGTCCCTAGGGCCAACGTCTACTCATTTTTAGTTAGGCTTGGGTTAGTGAGTGAGGAGATTGTTTGTGGGCCAAGGAAGAGTGATGAAATCCCCACCTTATCTTATTTATAGGACGAGCCCTTAAGTCAATTTAGTGCACGTGTAAATCAATAGACAAATATTCACTCAAAAGCAGTAAATCAGCCAAAGGTGTTTCCTAGTCTATATGCAATGCGAACGTACCTTGTCTCCAGCACTCTTCAACAGAAATTAAAAAAAATTAAATAGACACGTGCCTATATGCAAGAGTCTATTTTTTTTATTTTTCAACAAATAGGTTACTGTTAATTAATTAGCAGTGTGCAGGGTGATCACAGAGAAAAGTTAACAGAGCAGTAAACAAATCTTTCAATTTGCAGCAACCTGCAGAAAACAGAGTGAGTAGTGAACTACACAGGCCGCGGAAACGCGGCTATTGCCGCGCAAACGCGACTCTGTAGTAGGCTCTGCTGCTCTGCCTTCGAGGGCAGAGGCACAGAGTTGCTATATGTCCTTTGCTGCTGTTAGTTTTCCTATTCTCTGATCCTGCAAACAAAAAGAATAAATAAATCATTAATTAGTTTTTTTTTTTCTTTTAGAGAGAAACTTACCGTCCCTCCCCGGCAACGGCGCCAAAATTTTGATTGAGATTTTACCTGCACACAAAATATAGTATTTCAGATTTAAGAATAGGATGTGCAAGGTACTCAATTCTACCGCTATAACAAGTGGCTATGCGGGTCGTGATCCACAGGGAGGGACTAGCGATGGAAGTTTTTTTAGTAAGTTCTCTAAAGTGTTTAAATTAGGAAGAAGATGGTAGATTAAGACGGTGGAAAATAGATTATATACAAGAAATTGAATTGGGTGTAGTTGGTGTTGGTGATCTAAACTAAAGAAATAAAAGAAAGAAAACTAAAAACTAAAAATCATACTTACCTCTTCTGCGCCTGTTTACCTTTGATCTGTTGCGATGACTTACCTTGTCTTTGAAGGCAATCAAGCATGGCGTATAGGATCTTCCCCCTTCTCGATCTACACTACGAATAAAAGGACAAACTATACTAGTAAGAGAAGGTTTGTTCATCTGGGTATATCTTTTTAGTTCTGGCGTACCGACTCTTTATTTTGAAAATTCGGGATAACTTGGGAAGCAAGTTACCCTAAATCCAAATCTCTTTAAAACGAATTTTATCTTTGCACTCTCCTCCTTTTATCTTTATCCTTATCCTGCAAGTAATTAGGATTGAGTAGAAGTCTATCCCTTTCCTCTTCTTTTAGTAATTGCAAATTTTGCATACGGTAATTGCAACTTTTGCACTTGGGCTTGCACTTGGGCTTTTTGGGGCTTCTGGGCTTCATTTAGGCTTTATTCTTTATTTAATTAATTACTCAAGGCCTGCACACATTAAATAATAAAACATTAGTAATAGTGCATAATTGTAAGAATAAATATGAAAATGTGATAGTAAATGTAGTGATAAATATGCATTTTTTACTACCTATCATATTTTCTTCAATAAATATTTTTCCCCTCCTCCCTGTGAACGTAGGCACATTGCCGAATCACGTTAAATCTTGTGTTTCTTGATTGTGTGGTGATTGCTTGCTAGTAGTAGATCTTCTACGCTTCTTCTTCCGCTGCCGAGTTTTCGACTTGGTGTTCCTCTGTATTTGATCAGTGATAGATCCTCAACAATTGGTATCAGAGCGATGGCTAGCAAGACGACCATGACAAGCAAGTTTGAGGTAGAGAAATTCGACGGGAAGTCCAACTTCCTATTGTGAAAGATGCTAGTAACATCATTGCTTGTGAAGGAGGGCACACACAAGGCCCTACTTGGTTTTGAGAAGAAGCCATCCAAGATGGGGGATGATGAGTGGAACGACATCGATTTTCGCGCAAAGGCGATGATCATACTGTGCCTATCAGATGAGGTCCTCTATAACGTGATGAACGAGGAGACAACTGCTGGTCTTTGGTGTAGGCTAGAGAGCATGAAAATGACGAAGAGTTTGTCGAACAAGCACTTCATGAAGAAGCAGTTATACAGTCTTTAGATGAAGGAAAGTACGTCCATTCTACAATATCTCAATGCTTTTAATAAAATTTTAAGCGGCTTGTTAGTTCTAGAGGTTAAGCTAAAAAAAGAAGACAAAGCTCTTTTGTTACTCTCTTCTCTTTCATCAAGTTATGACCACTTGGCAACCACCATCATGTATAATAAGGAGACCTTAGAGTTAGATGATGCCAGGCAGATGCTCCAGAATAACGAGCTAATGAAGAAAACAGATTCTACGGAGAAAGCCTCAGGATTATTTGTCAAGGGCCAGAGATGAAGATCAAAGAGTAGGGGACCCAAAAGGAATCCAGAGGCTTCTAACAGTTTCTCTTTCTACTTTTGCAAGAAACTAGGGCACATCAAAAAAAGTTGTATGAAATACAAGGAGATACTGAAGAGGAAAGACGACAAAGATTCTGATAGAGATAGTACCAGTGGAAAGTCAGATCAAGCCGGGGTTGTCGAAGAGGCAGATGAGGATTCATTTGATGTCTTGATAGTTGAGTTAGAAAAGGTAAATACTCAGATGCTTGGTTACTTGACTCGGGTGCACATATCACATGTGCCCAAAAAGAGAGTGGTTCAGTACTTACAAGCCTTATGATGGAGGATGGGAAACGATGTCGTGTACAAAATTGTTGGCATCGACAACATCCGTATGAGGATGTTTGATGAATAGGTTCGAATCCTCACGAACGTTTGACACGTTCCAGATTTAAAGAAGAATCATCTCTCGTTGGGAGCTTTGGAAGCTCATGGGTATAAGTTTTCTGGTGCAGATGGAACAATTAAAGTTACTAAAGGCTCCATGATGATTGTCAAAGGATAACGAACAGCAAACTTGTACAAGTTGGCAGAAAGCATTACTATTTGTAAGCTTTCAGCAGCAACAGAGAAGGAGGATACTACACGACTTTGGCACATGTGTCTTGGACACATAAGCGAGCGAGGTCTTCAAGTCCTACACAAAAGGAGTGCTCGACCAGGTATCAAATATTGAAAACTTGATCTTTGTAAATTTTGTATTATAGGTAGACAACGTAGAGTAGTTTTCTTTACATTTCAGCACAAGATAAAGGGCTTGCTAGATCTCATACACACGGATGTGTGGGGCTTTTACCAGTAGCATCCATTAAAAGTGATAGGTACTATGTTACTTTTATAGATGATTTTTCAAGAAAAGTTTGGGTATACTTCTCGAAGTAAAAATCAGAAGTATTTCAGAAGTTCAAGAAGTGGAAAACTTTTGTGAAAAATCAGACATGCGGAAGGTGAAAGTCTTGAGGTCCGATTATGGAGGCGAGCACACCTCCAAAGAATTCAAAAACTACTTAGCAAGCAAGTGCATCTAACACCAGCTAAGTATTTCGGGACGATCAGAACAAAATGGAGTAGCAGAGCGCATGAATAGGACACTTACAAAGCGTGACCGCAGTATCAGATCACAGGCTGACATGCCAGAAGAATTTTGGGCAGAGGTGATGAATCATGCGAGTTATCTGATAAACATGTCACCATCAACAGCTACTGATCTTCAGATCCCAGAGGATATGGCGAGGAGTATTTGTGGACTATTCAACCTTCTAAATTTTTGATTGCCCGGCATATATTTAGTTGATAGTCAGAAAAGAAACAAACTGGAGTTTAAGTCTAAGAAGTGTACTTCATCGGGTTCACCAAAGGAGTCAAGGATTTTAGACTTTAAATTTTTGAGAAAAAGACTGCCTTTACCAGTAGAGATGTGGTCTTTGACGAAGATTCAATGTTGCGAGAAAAGTCAGAAATGGAGGAGAAAGTGCAAGGTGGAGCTTCAGACAGTTTGGCAGCAGATACTTAGAAAAACGGAGTCGAGTTCTTAGATAGCCCTAAAAGGCCTGAAGGGTTAGAAAAGAATTCCTCAGATTTAGATAGAGACAAATAGAAGTCTACTTAAGAGCAACCTAAAATGTTGAGGCGGTCAGTCAGAGTTACGGTGCCACCAACAAAGTATGGCTGGGATGAAGATCATGTCTCTTTCACATAAGTAACAAAAATAAGAGAATCTGACAGTTACAGGGAAGCGATCAAGGCAGATGACCACGGCAAGTGGATTACATCCATGGAGCAAGAGATAGAGTATTTGGATAGAAACCAAACATGAACGTTAGTCGATCTTCCAAAGGGCTCCAAGACAATAGGTTGTAGATGGGTCTTTCACAAGAAGGACAATGAGTAATACAGGCAAGGTTAGTTGCCAAAGGATATGCTCAGAAGGAGGGTATTGACTACACAATGGGATTTTCTCTCCTGTAGCCAAGCATACATCTATTCGGATGTTATTGACGATAGTTGCTCAATTTGATCTAGAGTTAGAACATACGGATGTTAAAACAGTATTTTTGCACGGTGAGCTGGAGGAGAAGATATACATGGAAAAACCAAAAGTTTACATTTAGGAAGTAAAGAAAATAAGGTGTGTCTTCTAAAGAAGTCCCTCTATGGACTTAAGCAGTCTCCCAGGCAGTGGTACAAACGGTTCGACTCTTTCGTGATCAAGGCCAAATACAACTGATGTGAGTATGACAGTTGTGTCTATTTCAAGCAGAGTGATGATACGACATATTTGCTATTATATGTGGATGATATGTTGATTTGACATGAAGGTGTAGGAGAAGCCAAGAAGATCTTAAGTATGGAGATCACTCGAGACAGAAGCACAAACAGACTTTGGCTATCCCAGGAGAACTATGTTCTTAAGGTGTTGGAGAGATTCAACATGGCAGAAGTAAGACCGGTCACCACTCCTTTGGCAGGTCACTTCAATTATCCTCCAAGCAGTATCCACAATGACCGGTAGGGGAGGAAGAGATTCTCGAGTATCATATGCTAGTGCGGTGGGATCACTCATGTATGTTATGGTCTACACTAGGTCTTACTTAGCCTATGCAGTTAGTACAGTAAGTCAGTTCATGTCAAATTCGTGAAAGCAACATTGGAAAGTAGTGAAGTGAGTGCTATGATATCTGCGAGGGACTGCGAGACTAGGCTTGATATTTCAGAGATTGAAAACAGGAAAGCCTAGGTTACTATAAGGCTATGTTGATGCAGATTACATAGGAGATCTTGATCAACGAAGATCTATGATGGGCTATATGTTCACAGTAGCTGAGTGCGTCATTAGTTGGAAGGTAGAGTTGCAACATACAATTGCTCTTTCAACGATAGAAGTGGAGTACATGGCTACAGTTGAGTGATTAGTCTGCATTATTAAATCGCATTTTCCTATTGATTTATGAATAAAATGTCAATCTAAACCGTGTTTGACCTCTCTTGCAGATAATCAAGACAAGGAGGGCAAAAGGGTAATAAGAGCTTAATTAAACTCATTTTCGGTAATTAAATACGTAATTCTTGGAGGCCCAGCAAGGAAATTTCTATAAGACACATTGAATCTAGACCTTTGTGCACGTCAGACGAATATTCGGGCAAAAAAAACCAAAATCCGAATATACCAAGATGGTCCTACAAGTGACGGGAAGTTCCTCACCAAAACCAGGGAGTCCCTGGTTTTGTCACGAAAATACGGCAAATGCCACGTTTCCGCGGCAATGTGGTGGGGCCACGCGTCGATCTTCAACGTGGCCCCGTATCGTCTTCTAGAAACCCCGATGGCCTATATATAGCCCTATAGAGGCCCGGAACGCAAGTAGATTTAGTTTTTAAGCTAAGTTTTCTCTCTTTTAGTTGTAAATTAGGATTTTATTTCTCTTATATTTTGTATTTTCTTTTCTTTTATAGATCTTGTAGTAGTGCTGAGAGATTTAGATAGAGATAGAGAGATATTGATGTAATAGATGGTGACAATCTACGGAAAGGTGTCTCCTTTCTTCTCCAATGTAATCTTCTCCATCTTCTACTTGATTGTTAGCTAGATTTTTCTCTCATGGTGACTAATGTTGGCCCAAAAGGTTACACTCTCTATTTGTATAAGTTTTGATGATAACAAAACATATAGAAGCTATTTGGTACTAATAAGTTGTTTTAGAATGAATTTCAGGTTTGTTACAAGTCTTGATGGCTTTAAGCATATTGCAAGGTTAATGGCGCTAAAAGCATGTTGATAGGTTGATGGCGCAAGAGATCTCTTTTATAGGAGAGGAGGCTCTAACTCGGCAACGTGGTTCAGTGACTTCTTTCTTTATAGTTTTTATATTTTACTTTATTAAAGGATAGTATATAGTGTTGAAGCTCAAATTCCCCACACACACAAAATTGCACATGTTTTTCAAAAGATTATTTTTGTCTCTTGTATAAAATATTTTAATAGATCTATTTCCGTTTTTGTAAACTCAATTTATTATAGTCTACTAAGTCTTGACAAATATTTTTTTTAAAATTAACACGTGTTCAAAACTATTTCCTAAAAGTAATCTGTTTTGACCTGTTGCGGTCGACCGGACGGTCGACCGACTCTTTTTCAGGTCAGAACGGTCGACCGAGCGGTCGACCGCAATTCTGACCGTTGGGTGCGTGCATGTGTGCATGTTATCCGGTCGACCGAGCGGCCGACCGGACCCCATATCGGTCGACCGAGCTTCGACCGACTGACTGCACCCAAGTCTCTGTTTGGGACGGTTGACCGGGGCCTGCCAACGGTCAAATGATTTTGAAAATCGGTCGACCGGGCCAGTCGACCGTGTGTGTATTAACAGCCAAACGGCTAGTTTTTTAAACTTGTTTTAAAACATGATTTTATTCTCCAAACGAGGTTTATGGCTGGTTTTGGGTCTTATCTTTCCTAGTTAATCAAAATTATTGTTTACCCTTTAATCCCTACCTATATCCTATAAATAGGGGTGGATGGGGTTGAGGAGAATTACAACAACATTTGCAAAATAAATCCAAGCTTGAGTCTTTTTGAAAGAAGTTTTTACTCTCAGTTTTTGTGCCCTAATCTCTGATTTTTCTTTGAAGTTTTTGAATCAAAACTCTCTTCTACTTTGTTTTATTTTTCACTTACAAACCTTGAGCTTCAATCCTATACATTATTCTCTAGGGTTTTGTAAAGAAAAGTTTTTCAAAAGAGAGTTGTGGTCTTTTGATCACCAAGAGATTTTTGTATTTGTGGCTCCACTACCTCTGAATTAGAGGAGTGTGATTGAGGAGTTGGGTACTCCCTAGTGGTTGTAATCCTTTGTGGAAGTTCTAGTGGATCGGAAATCCTTCTAGGTGAAGGCGGGGACGTAGAGCTGGGTGCTCGAATCTCGAAACAAATCTCTGTGTTTGCGATTGGTTTACTTATTTTATTTACTTGCTTTCCATTCATTCTTATATTGTCGATCAAAACTCTCACAATAAGATTGCATTGCGCACCTCAAACTCTTATTTAGAGGAATCACGAGAAAGGAGTTCAGAGCCCTTCACGGGGTATTCAGCTTCTAATCTTGCTTTGAGTGATCGTTGCATCATCTCATTTTAAATTTGTGCATTAATTAGCATTATCACCTATTCACCCCCCTCTAGGTAATTTCAATTAGTATCAGAGCTAGGACTCTAGTTTTTGGCTTCACATCCTTAGAGAAATCCTATAATTTGCTAATCACTATTTTCATATCTTCATTCATACACTAGTAAAGATGGCCGATAACATTAAGACCCCTCCCAATTTGATGGACTCAACTTTCCCATATGGAAAGTTAGGATGAACATTTTTCTACAATCTGTAGGTAGCCTAGTTGCTTAGTCTTTGACCAAACCATTTAGCAAACCCGAAGGTGAGAAGGACACTTGGTCTGAACTTCTCCAAGGAATTTGATGCTAATTCGAAGGCTCAAAATGCCCTACTTTTAGCTTTGAATGAGGATGACTTAACACGAGTTATCCATTGCAAATCCGCCTATGAGATTTGGCAACACTTATTGGTCACTCATGAGGGAACATCACAAGTCAAGAGAGCTAAAATAGATCTCTTGCGTTCCTAATATAAAAGTTTTAAAATGCAAGAAAATGAATCTATTGATGATATGATTACTAAGTTTATTAAGATCACAAATGCTCTTGCTTCTCTAGGTGATGAAATAAGCAACGATCAAAAGGTGCGTAAGGTGATTCGTGCTCTCCCTTCATCATGGGAAATCAAAGCTACCATCTTGAAGGAATTGAATGACAAAGACGAGATGGAGCTCATAAGTCTTATTGGAAATCTTAAGACTCATGAGATGGAGAAAAAGGCTAGAGAAGAAGCGGTACCTCAAAAGAAAAAGTCTATAGCTTTCAAGTTTTCTTCCACCAACTATGATGATGAAGAAGATGAAGAAGATGATGAAGAGCTATCTCTTCTAGTGAGAAATGTAAAGAGAATGTACCGCAAGAATAAGCTCAACTATAGAAGGCGATGGGAAGGGAAGGAGGAGAAAAAGATCATATGCTATAACTGTCGGAAACCCGGACACATTATGGCCGATTGTCCAGATTTCAAGAAAAAGATATTTTCCTCCTTGAAGCAAAAGAAGCCAGCTGAAAAGAAGGTGAACAAAGCCACTTGAGACTCGGAAAGTGAATTTGAAGATGAAGTCAACACGACAAATGTGTGTTTCATGGCAAACACACCTAAGGTAACTGTTGGATTAGGTGTCTAAGTCATAACTATAATTGATAGCAGCATAGTCCTTTTGGGTTGCCCTCGAGATTCAAAAATAAGTATAACTAAAAGGAGAACAAAATTTCCTTTAGGAAATTAGTCCCACATTGGTGGGATAAGAAAACTGGAGGTTATCCAAGGCTATAAATAGGGCCTTAGGGATTCATTCTTTACTACAACCTCTTGGCTTGAGTATTAGCCTCCTTTTTCTCCTCTTGGAAGAACTCTTTGATAGTTCATCCATACTTAGTTAAATTTTTTGGATCGTTGGGTGTGATTCCATCAGAGGCACGACATTTGTGGTGCTTGCTTCCAAGAGATCTGAAGGGAAATTTTTAGTTGTTTACTATAACAACTAAAAGGTATGTAATTCTATTTTCTTCTGTAGTAATTTTAATTATTTACTAGAATATTAGGATTCCTTTTATGTTCATAGTTATAGATTCAATTGTGAAAACACAGATCATGTTTTAGGTTGCATGCTCCCTTAAAAGTCTAAGTTTGTTTGTAATACCTAAAACCCATCAGTGGTATCAGAGCAGGTTTGTTTTCAATTGAATTTGCTATAATTGTTGAATTGATAAAAGGTAACTAAATTTTATTTACCATATATATATTGATTCTCATTAAAGGTATAATGAGAATAAAAGGTAACTAATTTTATTTACCATATATATATTGATTCTCATTAAGGTATAATGATAATAAAAGGTAACTAAATTTTATTTACCATATATATATTGATTCTCATTAAAGGTATAATGATAATAAAAGGTAACTAAATTTTATTTACCATATATACATTGATTCTCATTAAAGGTATAATGATAATAAAGGTAACTAAATTTTATTCCCAATCTTAGTTACTTTAAGAAAAAAAAAATGTGAAATTGTATGTTAACCCATGAAATTGCACATTACACCTTATAAGTCATTAGTGGAGCGTGTGTGGTTAACCAGCACACTAATAGGGACTAATAAAGAGCAGTAATGGGTATCTTATAAATTGTTATTGTTGATGGAGCGTGTGTGGTTTACCAGCACATCAATTGAGATGATAAATGACATGAAAGTTACCAAGTATATTTGCATGATTATTCACATCTTGTTTGTGATCCTCGGTATCCCAGTCACAAATGTAAGAGCATAATCTGAGATTAAACATGCCATTGAATAGTTTCAATGAGTCTCAAAAGACTTACCTGTATGAAATTTGCAATTAGATTATGGCATCCCTTTTCTAAGTTGTGAATTCCATAGTTGGATCCTAGCCTCGATATTTCAATTTTGAGTTGTTATATTAAAGGTTATTTTTTTTCTAACTCAAACTACCTTTCTTTTAGAACTGTCTGCTCCTAACGATGCTTCTGGTTCCTCCTCCTCCAATCACAACTTTTCTTTGTTGAACATCTGCTCAAAGTGACATTAGATGGCACCAACTACAATGACTGGATGCGCAACATCAAAATGGCTCTTCGTTTCGAGGACAAGGAGTATGTCCTTGACAAAGAACTTGTTGAAATTGACGAAGAGAAGGCCACTCCTGAAGAATTAGCTGCTTATAAGAAGCACTACACGGATGCAACAAAAGTTGCTTGCATCATGGTTGCTACCATGAGTCCTGAACTGCAAAAATTCTATGAGGATTACTGGCCGTACGAGATGAACAAAGACCTTATAGAAAAGTACCATAAGCGAGCTCGTCAGGAAAAGTACGAGATAGTAAAGTCCCTCATAGCAAGCAAGATGAAGGACGGAGAGTCTGTCAGCGGCCACGTGCAAAGGATGCAGCGATACGTGGAACGCCTTGTGAGGCTAAATGTGCATATTGATGATGAGTTGGCTATTGACATAGTCTTGAACTCATTACCAAGTTGTTATGATCAGTTCATCTTGACCTATCATTTGAATAACAATGAGACCACATTGGCTCAATTGCACAACCTCCTGAGGACAGCTGAAACTGGGATGAAGGGAAAGAGTGATGCCCCCACTCCTGCTAATACTACCGTTCTGGCCATTGGGCAAGGAAAGGGGAAAAAGAGGAAAGGTCCTCCCAAGCAAAACTGGAAGGGAAAGTCTCATGTAAAAACCAGTTCTGATATTACCCCTGTCTCTGATCCTAAAGAGGCCACTTGCTTCTATTGCAACGACAAAGGACATTGGAAACGAAGCTGCCAAAAGTATCTGCAAGATTTAAAAGATGGGAAAGTCAAACCATCTACTGCAGGTATATACACTATTTCGTCTATTAACGCAACATCTTCTGATTCTTGGGTCCTTGATACAGGATGTGGTTTTCACATTTGCTCTGTATT
Organism: Agave tequilana; assembly: GCA_038442645.1. Classification (NCBI taxonomy): domain Eukaryota; kingdom Viridiplantae; phylum Streptophyta; class Magnoliopsida; order Asparagales; family Asparagaceae; genus Agave; species Agave tequilana. The sequence goes on from JAVJIF010026673.1 coordinate 23,584, forward strand.
GCAGGGACTAAGAAAAAGTGAGGATGTGGAGCATGGTAGAATGAACTTGATCATGGGAATAGGCGATCTTCACCTGTCACCAACATTGGAGTTTATAGTCTAGTGCTTAATAATGGTGTTAATTTAGATTTATTGAATTGTTGCTACTCGTCAGAAATGACACGAAACATTATCTCTTTTCATGCATTGTTCAAACAAGGTTTTAGATATTCTTTTAATGATGAGAATGGTTCTATTTCTGCTTATAAAAATGGCAATTTTTATTTTGAAGCTTTACCTTGTGATGGTGTGTATGAAACTGTGATGTGTATAGACAACTTAGGTAATAGTGTATTTCAAATTGATTCGTCTAATGGTGTAGACAAAGCGTGCTTGTGGCATTGCCGTCTTGGACACATTAACAAAAAACGCATGGCTCAACTCCAAAAGGATGGGGTGTTGGAATCATTTGACCTAAGGTCAGATGATACATGCGAATCTTGTCTTTTGGGTAAGATGACAAAATCACCTTTCACTGGATTTTGTGAAAGAGGTGAAGGTTTGTTGGATCTCATACACACAGACGTGTGTGGACCCTTCAGATCAGCCACAAGGGATGCTAATCGATTCTATGTGACTTTTACTGATGATTATAGCAGATATGGTTATATCTACTTAATAAAGCATAAGTCTGAAACCTTTGAAAAGTTCAAAGAATATAAACAAGAAGTCGAGAATCAATTAGGCAGGAAGATAAAGATGCTCCGATCAGATAGAGGCGGAGAGTATCTTAGTATCGAGTTCCATGACTATCTCAAGGAATGTGGAATAGTTTCACAATTGACACCTCCTAGGACACCACAACTTAATGGTGTGGCTGAGAGACGCAATCGAACCTTATTAGACATGGTGCGTTCCATGATGAGTCGAGCTTCACTTCCAATATCATTCTGGGGTATGCCTTAGAAACTGCCGCCCACATTCTTAATCTTGTTCCAACAAAGAAGGTTGCCAAAACACCTCACGAAATGTGGACAGGAAAGGTTCCCTCGTTAGCACATATTAAGGTTTGGGGTTGTGAAGTTTTCGTTAGACGAGAAATTCACGACAAGCTTGAACCTCGTAGTGAGCGATGTGTTTTCATCGGCTATCCACAGAAGAAGTCATTTGGATATTTGTTCTACAGACCTAGTGAGAACGTGGTCTTTGTAGCACGGAGAGGAGTCTTTCGAGATAGAGAGCTCATATGCAAAGAGGACAGTGGGAGCGCCGTTGACCTTGAAGAAATTCAAGAGCCAGCAGATGAAGGAACCTTTGAAACCACTATGGTTCAACCAGAGGAAGAGATTCCAGTTGAACCCATTGACACTTCATTACCTCTTAGGCGTTCTAGTAGAGTTGGCAAGCCAACTGAGTTCTATGGTTGCCATATAACTGCAAATGGAGACACGTTTATCAGTGACAATACACTGGTAAATTTGGATGAGCCGACGAACTACAAGGAAGCCATGGCAGGCCCTGAGGCAGCCAAATGGAAAGAGGCAATGGACAGCGAGATCAAGTCTATGTATGACAACCAAGTTTGGAACTTGGTTGATCAACAACCTGGTCGGAAGACAGTTGGTTGTAAATGGATCTTCAAGAAGAAGATCGACATGGATGGTAATGTAAGTACATTCAAAGCACGACTGGTGGCGAAAGGCTTTACTCAAACCCCAGGGATTGACTATGATGAGACCTTCTCACCAGTGGCTAAGATAAAATCTATTAGGATAATGCTAGCCATAGCTGCATTTCATGACTATGAAATTTGGCAGATGGATGTCAAAACTGCCTTCCTAAACGGAAAGTTGGCTGAGGATGTATACATGAGTCAGCCAGAAGGTTTTGTGGATGCAAAGTTTCCCAATGGAGTATGCAAGCTTGAGAAATCCATCTATGGATTAAAACAAGCGTCTCGCAGATGGAATCTTTGCTTCGATGAGAAAGTCAAAGAGTTTGGTTTCTCTAGAAGTGAGGATGAGTCGTGTGTATATGTCAATGCTAGTGGGAGCATAGTCACCTTCCTGGTATTGTATGTTGATGACATACTTCTTATAGGAAATGACATTCCAACCTTGCAAGATGTTAAGTCTTGGCTTGGAAAGTGTTTCGCTATGAAGGATCTAGGAGAGGCTGCCTACATTCTAGGAATAAGAATTTTAAGGGACAGGAGTAAAAGACTAATTGGACTTAATCAGAGTACCTACTTGGATAAAGTACTGAAACGTTTCTGTATGGAGAATTCCAAGAAAGGAGAACTGCCCATCCAGAGTAATACCAAAATGAGTAAGACTCAAAGTCCGAGTACAGATGAAGAGATAGCAGAAATGAGTAGAATTCCATATGCTTCTGCTGTTGGTTCTATCATGTATGCTATGACATGTACTCGTCCTGATGTGTCCTTTGCTTTGAGCATGGTCAGTCGTTATCAGGGAAATCCAGGTAAAGCTCATTGGGTAGCGGTTAAGAATATTCTCAAGTATCTGCGAAGGACTAAGGACTGGGTCCTAATACTTGGTGGCTGTGATACATTGAGAGTAACTGGGTATAGTGACGCCAGCTTTCAAACAGATAGAGACAACTTCCGTTCCCAATCTGGCTGGGTCTTTACCTTAAATGGAGGAGCAGTTACTTGGAAAAGTTCCAAGCAAGACACAATGGCTGATTCTACTTGTGAATCAGAGTACATAGCGGTAAGCGAAGCATCAAAGGAGGCAATTTGGTTGAAAAAGTTCATCGAAGATCTTGGAGTTGTGCCAACCATCAAGGAGCCAATGGATATTTTCTGTGATAATGAAGGAGCGGTTGCATTAACAAAAGAACCAAGAGATCATAGCAGATCTAGACATATTGACAGAAAATACCATTTTATCAGACACAAGGTAGAAGAAGGTCACGTTGTAGTGAGGAGGGTTTCATCTGAAGATAATCCTGCAGATCCACTCACAAAGGGTCTGAGTAGGGTTAAACACAATCAGCATGCTAGGAGCATTGGTCTGAGAGATGATGTTGGTTTTAGCAGTTAGATAGTTAGTTTGAAACTTATAACAAAGTAAATGTGATTGACTTTTGATGATTAAATAATAGAGAATTATTTATGAGTTTGTTTACTACCTTTTGTCAATTGTTTATTATTGTGTTTCATTTTGCATGTTTTACTTCCCGAATAATTTGATTATTCGAATTCCACAGTCGATCATACTTTTGGAAGTAAGTAGTGAATAAAGACTGTCATGAATAGAGTTGTGGATTGTCTAAAGAGTTTTAGACATAGCAATGGTATTGCTGCAATGTTCATGAGTACTTTGAAATGGAGATTTAAGTATTGGATTAACCCACGCTCAGAGAATTACTTCATGGAATTTATCACGAGTAATTCTGAGACGATAATATCTTATAATCTTTAAATGGAGATATATGAGTTGTGGTTTACAAGTCAGTTGTGCGTTGATAATATGTAAACGCATCAGTAACTTGATGTTATAAAACGTATTGTTGTGCATGATTTGATGAGTAAATGGTGCAAGCATATAGGTCAAAGTTTATTCGTTCCTTTTGTCCTAACGGGAAAAGCGATATCTTTGGGCCCCTCGGTGATTTGAAGTTGACATATAGTGTCGGGCCCGACCAGGACTAAATTGATGTGTTCATTTAGTAGTTCTATGTCATTACAAATCAGAAATCGGGAAACAAAATACTGGACAAAGAGATTGATTATGTTCCATGTCTCATGTTCAAATGATATCTTGTAGAACGAAGGATTATATGATCTCTTATCTTAGGACACGAAACTGACTAGGTCAGAGTTCAACAATGGCTTTTGGAAGCTACAATTTGCTGATCAATTAGGAAGTTATTAGACTTATCCAAGTGGGAGACTGTTGGATTAGGTGTCTAAGTCATAACTATAATTGATAGCAGCATAGTCCTTTTGGGTTGCCCTCGAGATTCAAAAATAAGTATAACTAAAAGGAGAACAAAATTTCCTTTGGGAAATTAGTCCCACATTGGTGGGATAAGAAAACTGGAGTTATCCAAGGCTATAAATAGGGCCTTAGGGATTCATTCTTTACTACAACCTCTTGGCTTGAGTATTAGCCTCCTTTTTCTCCTCTTGGAAGAACTCTTTGATAGTTCATCCATACTTAGTTAATTTTTTTGGATCGTTGGGTGTGATTCCATCAGAGGCACGACATTTGTGGTGCTTGCTTCCAAGAGATCTGAAGGGAAATTTTTAGTTGTTTACTATAACAACTAAAAGGTATGTAATTCTATTTTCTTCTGTAGTAATTTTAATTATTTACTAGAATATTAGGATTCCTTTTATGTTCATAGTTATAGATTCAATTGTGAAAACACAGATCATGTTTTAGGTTGCATGCTCCCTTAAAAGTCTAAGTTTGTTTGTAATACCTAAAACCCATCAGTAACTACCCAACCACTTGATGATGAAAGTGAAAGAATGTTATTACAAGTTTTCATTGAACTTTCAGAAAATTTTGATGCTAAAAGGAAGATTGTTCAAAATTGAAAAAGGAAAATGAATTCTTAAAAATCAAATTGCTATTTCTTCAAAGAAAAGGATGAGTTATCTTCTATTCTTATGTCAACACAGAGATTTTGATGCCTATAGAGTTGCTTGCAAAGCTAAATATCCTAAAATTGATGAAAATGAGTTTTTCATGTTAAAAACTAGAATAAAAGATTTGGGAAATGTTTTAAAAGAATGTGCTTTTAACAATACTAAATTAGAAGAAATATTTTCAAAGAGACATATGCATACTCCTCATGCTAAACATGATAAAACATCTCATGCCAAAACTCTACATGTTCATCATGCCAACACATCACATGTTAATCGTGCTAAAACACCCCATGCTCACAAATCACATGCTCATAAACCACATGCTCATTATGCTTTTAAATATGGAAGAATTTATAAATGTATTTATTGTGGCCGGAATGGTCATTTAGCTAAATTTTGCTATGATCATATAAATAGTTCAAATAATCTTGTTTGGGTTTGAAACACTAACGCATTAGGACCCAAGAAAATTTGGGTACCAAAATCAAGCCTTAAATTATTTGATATAGGTACACACCAAGCTCCAAGACGTAAAGAGTGGTGGTACCTTGATAGTGGTTGCTCAAGGCATAAGACATGGGACATCAACAATTTCACAACCCTATCAAGGTACGTTGAAGGTGGCACCGTCACCTTCGGAGATGACTCCAAGGGCATCATCATCGGTATAGGTAACATTAAAATTAGTGCATCTCCTTTAATTAAAAATGTAGTTCTTGTTGATGGGCTTAAACATAATTTGCTTAGTATTAGTCAATTATGTGATCGTGGTCTCAAAGTTGTATTTGATGAATCTTCTTGCAAAATTTTTGATTGTAAAACCAATGATTGTATTCTCACTGGATTTCGTGAAAATAATGTCTATATTATTGATATGCTTAATTTAGATTGCTCTACAAAATATTTAAATGCTTTTGATGAGATTTCATGGTTATGGCATAGAAGATTAGGCCATGCATCTTTTGATCACCTTGCTAAAATAAATTCTAATGAATTGATGAAGGGTATTCCTTATTTGAAGTTTGAAAAAGACCGCATTTATGGTGCGTACCAACTTGGAAAACAAACCAAGTCTTCTTTCAAACCAATCAAGGATATCATGTCATCTAGGCCATTAGAATTGATTCACATTGATCTTTTTGGACCAACTAAAACTAAAAGCTTAAACGGAAATAATATGTTATTGTTTTAGTCGATGATTTCTCTCGTTTCACTTAGGTTTTCTTTTTGGAGCATAAAGATCAAACTTTTTCGCATTTTAAGATTTTTCAAAAAAGGTTGAAAAAGAAAAAGGATTTTCGATTTTACGGATAAGAAGTGATAGAGGTGGTGAATTTGTCAACCAACTTTTCATGACTTATTGTGATGAAAAAGGAATTAAGCATGAAATGTCATGTCCTAGAACTCCACAACAAAATGGAGTAGTTGAACGGAAGAATAGGACTCTTCAAGAAATGGCTAGGACTATGATAAGTGAATATGGGCTCCCTCAATACTTATGGACCGAGGCGGTAAACACCGCATGCTACATATCCAACCGTATTTATTTGTGTAAAAATACTTTCTAAACTTCTTTTGAAATTTATCATTTAAGAAAACAAATGTTTCATACTTTAAAGTTTTTGGATGCAAGTGTTTTGTTTTGAACACCAAAGATAATTTGGGTAAATTTGATGCTAAGGCTTATGAAGCAATTTTTATTGGCTATTCTAGTACTAGCAAAGCATATAGAGTGTTCAATAAATCATCTCATACTATTGAAGAATCTATGTATGTGAAATTTGAAGAATCTAATACTACTGTTGAAAATGTTGTAGAGATTGACTCATTAGGTGAGTACATGGAGAAAATATCCTTAAAGGACTCACCCATCCAAGAAGACAAGTAAGAACCGATTGGTGAAGTTCAAAAGGATGAAGTGAAACAATCACAACCACTTCCTAAATATTGGAGATACACCTCAAATCATCCCAAATCTCATCATAGGTGATGTATCAAAGGGGAACCACTTGCTCCAAACTCCATGATTTGTGTGGGAATTATGCATTCATATCTCATTTTAAGCCCAAAAACATCTTCAAAGCCGAGGTGACTCATATTGGTTGCTTGCTATGCAAGAAGAGCTCAATCAATTTGAGCGCAACCAAGTTTGGCACCTTATTCCTAGACCCCATGATAGACCAATAATTGGTACTAAGTGGATTTTGAGGAACAAGTTTGATGAGTCAGGAAATGTTATCAGGAATAAGGCTAGGTTAGTAGCCCAAGGTTACACTCAAGTTGAAGGAATCGACTTTGAGGAGACCTTTGCACCCGTAGCACGGCTAGAAGCCATACGGATTAGGGGTGAGCATCAGTCAGTTCGGTTCGGGTTTTGCCAATTTTGACAAATCGAACCGAACCGAATAAGGTCATGAACCGAACCGAACCGAACCGACACGGATCGGTTCGGTTAATTCGGGGGATCACCTCGCCATCGAACTTCCCATCTCAACTTTCGCACCTTCTCGTCAAATCTAACTTGATTATGAATCTTTTTCCCGTGATCAATATTTTTCTCAAGCGAACACTGGTTTAAAAATAAACTAACTTCCAAAACTTATACGAACATAAAAGTCAAAAATGATTTAAGAAAAAGCTTTAGAATATATCTACATTAGATATTTAAAAGAGATGCATAATACTTCATTGCATATAACAGAATATTTCAAAAAATATAAGTGATATGTAAATAATAACCTTAATATTACACAAAAATGTGAATATCTCATGAATTTATTGCTTAAAATATTTCACTAATTCAAGCATTTTAATGATATTGAAAAGTTAGAGCTGTGTACTCATGACATAAACATAAACATACATCACATGACATACATCAACATCATTGTAAAACCATAAATGTTGCTTGTATTGGCGCAAAATTGTGCTGGGTTAATTTGGTTAGGTTAATTCAGTTCGGTTCGGGTTTTGGAACCCGATACCGAAACCCGACCGAATTTACGCGGTTCGGTTCGGATCGGTTTCGGTTTTCAGTTTTTTCGATTTTAACCGAACTCTGCTCACCCCTAATACGGATCAAACTAGCATATGCATCCTATAATAATTTAAACTTTTTTAAATGTATGTAAAAAGTGCATTTTTTAAATGGTTTTATTGATAAGGAAGTATATGTTGAACAACCTCCCTGTTTTGTGGATCCTGTACATCCAATTTTATTTTCAAACTAGATAAGCATTGTATGGTTTAAAACAAGCTCCAAGAGCTTGTATGAAAGGTTTTTTAGTTTTCTTCTTTCAAATGATTTTGTTAAAGGCAAAGTAGACACCACATTATTTACTAAACATGTTGGTAGTGACATTCTTATACTTCAAATATATGTTGATGATATAATCTTTGGTTCTACTAATGAGTTACTTTGCAAGGAGTTTGAACAATGTATGCAACGTGAATTTGAGATGTCATTGATGGTTAATTGAACTATTTTCTTGGACTCCAAATCAAGCAAATGCGTGATGGGATTTTCATATGTCAAGCCAAGTACTCCAAGGAACTCATCAAAAATTTGGGCTTGAAGGCTCAAAATTTTGCAGTACTCCCATGGCCACCACCACCAAGCTTGATAGGATTACCAAGGTAGTGTGTTGATATAAAATTATATAGAAGTATGATTGGTAGTTTGTTGTATTTAACGGCAAGTAGGCCGGATATTATGTTAGTGTGTGTGTGTCTTTGTGCTAGATTCCAATCTTGTCCCAAAGATCTCATTTAATTGCGGTAAAACGCATTATTCGTTATGTTAGGGAACTATTAGAATGGGTCTATGGTATCCGAAAACCGGAATTCTCAATAATGAGTTTTTCTGATGCCGACTATGCGGGTTGTAGAGTGGATAGGAAGAGTACTAGTGTAACATGTCATTTCTTGGTAATTGTTTTGTTTTCATGGTCTTCCAGAAACAAAATTCGGTAGCCCTCTCAACCGCCGAGGCGGAGTTTGTTGCGGGGGGGCTTGTTGTGCTCAAGTCCTTTGGATGAAACATACTCTCCTTGATTATGATTTGCATTATGACCATATAAAATTTTTGTGATAATACTAGTAACTATTCATATGACTAAGAATGCAAATCAACATAATAAGACCAAGCACATTGAGATTCGATATCACTTCCTTAGAGATTATTTTGAGAAAGTGATATTGATCGATTTTCACTTGCCGATATTTTTACTAAACCACTTGACTATAATAGATTCTCTTTTATATGTGGTGACTAAATGTTTGTGTTGTCGAATAAGAAAGTTTTCTTGCTAACATTCCCTTTTTGATGTATGACAAAAAGGGAGAAATATGATGTTTGTTTGGTTTTTGGTTTATGTTTGGTGTTTTGGTTTTGGTGCTTGCTTTAATATTTTCAAAATTTAAAAAAAAAATTCTCTCATAATAAATTGTTTCATACTTGTTAATATAGCATTATTTGAGGGGGAGTCTTTACCTCTCTTATATCTTGTGTTATAACCTATATGTTTTGTCATCATCAAAAAGGGGGAGATTGTTAGCCCAAAAGGTTACACTCTCTATTTGTATAAGTTTTGATAATAACAAAACATATAGAAGCTATTTGGTACTAATAAGTTGTTTTAGAATGAATTTCAGGTTTGTTACAAGTCTTAATGGCTTTAAGCATATTACAAGGTTAATGGCGCTAAAGCATGTTGATAGGTTGATGGCGCAAGAGAACTCTTTTATAGGAGAGGAGGCTCTAGCTCGGCAATGTGGTTCAGAGACTTCTTTCTTTATAGTTTTTATATTTTACTTTGTTAAAGGATAGTATATAGTGTTGAAGCTCAAATTCCTTAACACACAAAATTGCACATGTTTTTCAAAAGATTATTTTTGTCTCTTGTATAAAATATTAATAGATCTATTTCAGTATTTGCAAACTCTATTTATTGTAGTCTACTAAGTCTTGACAAATTTTTTTTAAAATTAACATGTGTTCAAAACTATTCCTAAAAGTAATCTGTTCTGACCTGTTTCGGTCGACAGGACGGTCGACCGGCTCTGTTTCAGGTTAGAACGGTCAACCGAGCGGTCGACCGTAATTCTGACCGTTGGGTGCGTGCATGTGTGCACGTTATCCGGTCGACCGGGCGGCCGACGGACCCCATATCGGTCGACCGAGCTTCGGTCGACTGACTGCAACCAGGTTCTGTTTGGGACGGTCGACCGGGCGGTCGCCGGGGCCTGCCAACGGTCAAATGATTTTGAAAAACGGTCGACCGGGCCGGTCGACCGTGTGTGTATTAACAGCCAAACAGCTAGTTTTTTAAACTTATTTTAAAAGTGATTTTATTCTCCAAACGAGGTTTATGGCTGGTTTTGGTCTTATCTTTCCTGATTAATCAAAATTATTGTTTACCCTTTAATCCCTACCTATATCCTATAAATAGGGGTGGATGGGGTTGAGGAGAATTACAACAACATTTACAAAGAATCTAAGCTTGAGTCTTTTTTAAAGTTTTTACTCTCAGTTTTCATGCTATAATCTCTGATTTTTCTCTGAAGTTTTTGAATCAAAACTCTCTTCTACTTTGTTTTATTTTTCACTTACAAACCTTGAGCTTCAATCCTATACATTATTCTCTAGGATTTTTTAAAGAAGTTTTTCAAGAGAGTTTGTGGTCTTTTGATCACCAAGAGATTATTGTATTTGTGGCTCCACTACCTCTGGATTAGAGGAGTGTGATTGAGGAGTTGGGTACTCCCTAGTGGTTGTAATCCTTTGTGGAAGTTCTAGTGGATCGGAAATCCTTCTGGGTGAAGGGCGGGGACGTAGGGCTGGGTGCTCGAACCCCGAAACAAATCTCTGTGTTTGCGATTGGTTTACTTGTTTTATTTACTTGCTTTCCATTCATTCTTATATTGTCGATCATACTCTCACAAAAAGATTGCATTGCGCACCTCAAACTCTTATTTAGAGGAATCACGAGGAAGGAGTTCAGAGCCCTTCACGGGATATTCGCCTTCTAATCTTGTTTTGAGTGATCGTTGCATCATCTCATTTTAAATTTGTGCATTGATTAGCATTATCACCTATTCATCCCCCCTCTAGGTGATTTCAACTAACTACTAACCACTAACTAGCTAACCACTTACTTGATAATCAACATGATCTAGTAGCCTCTACAAGGCCTTGCTCTTGCAGAGCCATTGATGGCTCATGATGATGGGTTCTAACATCTAACTTGCTAACTTGCTAACCAAGCTAACTCTTTTATTTCATGCTTGCTTCTAATGGTTTTGATGATCTAATGTTTGTATTAGCTTGCTCTTGATGCAAGTTTGAATGTGAATAACCATCTTATTTGCCATACTTTGTATCGTGTCTTGAAGCCAAGGACTAGTGATGACCAAGGATCCATGTGAGGCAACTATCACTAAGAATTTAGCATGTTAGTGGAGCAATTAGTAGTTAGCAGCCTTGAGTTTTCTTTTATAGTTCTTTTCCTTCTTGTTACTTTATTTTAAAAACAATTTCCAAAACCCTTAATATCATTGTTGTTTTCACCAACTTCTTAGTACATCTTTGTTCCATCTTCTTTTTGTTTTAAAACCATTTCTCTTTATTTTCACATCGTCGTTTCATCGTCTTCTCACCTATCACTTCTGGATTTCTTTTCTTTTATTTTCTTTTTTCTCATTCTTTAACAAGAAGACTTGTTAACATAACACGTGAATAAGGACTGTTAATGCTTCTATCACCTCCCGTCTCTGTGGATTCGACCCGTTGAGCCAATGCTATAACGAAGTATCGAGGGAATATTAGCACATACAAACTTTTCATTGATTTCATAAACACACATTTTCGAATGCTGGTTCCGCTCCGATCAAATTTTTGGCGTTGTTGCCGGGATGGGAATGTTTTGAACTCACGTTTTTGTTAACATTTTCTTCTCTATTTTGGTGTGCAGGATAATCTTTACAGGAGATTAACATTGCAGAAAAAATAATAGCTTTGCATCTCGTTGCTCTAGAAAGCAGGGACCCAGCTTCTAAAGAAAAGCCGCGCAAACACGACTTTTGCCGCGTAAACGCGATGATTTTGTGATAATTGTGTATCTTGTTGTGCTGGGCTGTGTTCATTATAATTACTAGTGGATCTTCACTATTACTTTCCTGCTTTGATTGCCTAAACACTGCAATAAATTAAAGAACTAAAATACGGTATTTGAATGCTTTAAAACGGTTTAAACATTTGCATTTAGACACGTGTCAATTCAATTCTAATATACTGTATTTTGTTCTGTTGTTGTGATCTAGACTGAGGTGTACATATGGCATTGCATATAGCATAGGACAAACACGTGGTTGATTTATCGCTTTGTGTTATACTCTTGTCTATATAACACACTTGCATGAAATTAAATAAGAGCAAACTCATATAGATAAGGTGGGGATTTCATCACCCTTCCTTAGCCCAAAAATCACCTCCCCACTCACACAACCCAAGCCCTAATAAAATTGATAGACGTTGGCCCCTAGGGACATCTCAGACTTATTAAGAGATTGACCGAGGGTGGAACTTGTTTTGAATCTTACTTTTGTGAAATCGGTGTCTAAGGTTAGGGATTAAGAGGTTACGCCTCGAAGATACCGTGGTTTGGCGTAATTAAGGCCCGTTGCTTATGCACAGATCCCTCCCACCGTATTTTGCCCCTACCTGGCCGATTAGCTTGGTCGGATTCAAGCAACAACCTCCCCCAGGTAATCGACCAGTTAGGAGTCGTCTAGGTCTAGGTCAACCCTAGTTTAGGCTTGGTTTTGATTTTTCTTTTCTTTTGTTTGTTGTTTGCTTTTTCTTTTTGTTTGTTATTGTTTGTGAAATAGAATTCAACAATAACGATTCTTTCAATCCTAATATGGATCTATATTTCACACCGACCCCATTTGTTTCGAATAATTTCAACCCGGTCTTTTACAATATGAACCAACCAAATACACCGGGTTGGCTTATCCGAATCAATACAACCTATACCCCCAATCTTTAACCATAATTTCTAAAATAATTTCAACTCGTCACAGAGTCAATGGAGATTCACCTCCCCCGAGTCAAATTTTCACCACCTTGTCCACAATGTTCACAATCTTTCACAATCTCTATTTCCCAATTTTGAAGAAAAATCTGAGTTCAAAAAAAATATAGAAGCCATGTAAGCCATGCATGAGTCCCAATAAAAGACCCAATTCACCAATTTCACAATAGTTTCATGATTCATCCTCAGTTTCACCTATTCAAAATGATCAATCATCTGTCTTGAAAACGATTATGAAATACTTTAATGAGTCTGAGCTTCAATCTCAAAATATGTCGGACTCACAATCTTCACTATTTTTTCAAAATCAAGATTCTTATACTCCCTTTATGGACCATCCACTTGAAGAAAAATCAAGTCTAGAAAATAGTATAGATATCTTGCAGAAGTCCACGTTACAATTTCAAAATCTTCTTCTCAGTTTATTGATAGGTTGGAAATACAATTAAGTCATTGGTCAACATTTTTAGGAATAAGGAAACTCTCCTTATCAACCTTTGACCAATCCAAATATCTCTAACTCTATCAATTTGACCCATGACTCTTGTTTTGAAAATCAAGATTCCTACACTCCCATTCTAGAGCATCCACTTGAAGAAACATCACATCTAGAAAAGAGTATAGAAGTCTTGCAAGAGTCCGCATTATATTTTAAAATCTTCTGCCCAGTCCATCAATAGGTTGGAAACACAATTGAGTCAATTGGTTAGCATTTATTGGAATGAGGAAACTCTATCTTATCAACCTTTGACCAATTCAGCTATCCCTAACTCTATTGATCTGACACATGACTCTAGTCATTTTAAAAACCAAGATTCAATTTCAGTCCACCCATCTGGACTTACCAAATCTCAAATGTTGAAAATCCTATTGACATTTTAGCAAGTTATCCTTTTCCTGAGATTGAACTTGAGCATAAATATGATCCTGAGCCTCAACTTGGTAATTCAATTTTACTTCCTGATTCAATATTGACTGAGATATTTTTACCTGATTTCAGGACTTTTTCCCGAGTTAGTATTGATCCTGTACCAGCCTATTGTGAAATTGAATCACCAATCATTTATGATCATCATATTAAACTTGACCAATTTCATACTTCTGAAAGTCCCATTGACAAATTGGCAAGTTCTCATTTTTTATGAAATTGAACTCAGACAAGAATGTGACTTTGATCCTCAAATTTGTAATCCAGTTCAAATTTCTGAATCAATATTGACTCCATTTTTGTTACCCAAATTGAGCAACATTTTAGAGTTAGTTTTGGTTCCCATACCTGTCATCTTTTAACTTGCATCACCTATCCTAAAAAGTCATATTCCATTATGGGAAAATGAATGTGGACTTGAGTTTTAACTTCTTGATTTGGACCCACTTCCTGAACCAATCTCAACTCCTAAACCTTTACTTGACTTAAGTCTTTTTCTGAGTCGGTATTAGTTCCTGTTCTTCCTGAGTCCAAATCAATCATTCCATTCTGGACAAGGGTCTTGATAAATTTGAATCTGAAATTATTTTGAAAATTTGAAAATTAGATGGGGTAAAATTCTTAAAAAATCATTCCTATATACATCATAATAATGGGCTGTATTTTAAAGGTCTCTGGTAGGTTCCTCCGAACTCCAAGCAAATTGGATTAGACCGCATTTCGTGGACCAATCAGACCGCCACCGGAACCACCACCTTGAGGTGTTTTTTTCTTCCTCTTTATTTATTTCATGCATACTTACATTCACGATGCATTAAGGACAGTGCATGAGATAAGTGTGGGAGAGGTTTACTAACGTAAAGTTTTTAGATTTTCTTTGTTTTACACTTCTTTTATACTTTTAGAAATCTCCCTTTTGTATAGGATTTTTTTTTCTTTAAAATTTTTTTGAAATAAGAGGCAAAGTTTTGATCTATTTTAAAGATAATTAAGATGATCTTAGAAATTAAGGAAGCCTTACATTATAACATCTTAAACCTTGTTAAAATAATGGATCTTGTTTAAGATTATAGGCTAAGTAAGATAAATTGGAGAGATAATTTTATCTTGAATTTTTTATCTTAGATAGTATGCACTTCACACTTACACATTTTTGGGATGGAAACAAGACCTAAAATGTCATAAAGCAAAAATAAATATATATATATATGGTATAAATAATAAATAAAATCAGTTATTAAGTTGGATAACTATACCTCAAGAAGCATGATTATTCACGCCTAATGGTGATCATAAGAAACAAATAATCTCTTTTTGTTTTGTGGTCTTTGTTTACTCGAGTCCTTAACCCGAGGGATGTTTTCTCATCTGGTGCCCTAAGAACCGTCCGTTCTGGGAGTCATCGATTAAAGACTCACTACCTGGGTGAAGTAGAAACCTAAGAAAACGAAGGGAAGGAAAAAAGAAAAAAAAGAAAAAGAAATATATATATAAATAAATGGCTTGATGGTTGGAGTTGAAATCCCAAATTTTCACTATCATAAAGTGCAGATTATCTAGGTTTATGAAGGATAAATTATTCAATCTAATTTTGAATTCTTACCTTAATTGAAGACAAGATCTTGCATATAGAATAAGTTTAAGGAGAATAATTTTTGTTAGACTTATGACCTTAGATCACTTATATTTTTGCTAAATATTTCAAAAACTTGTCTCTCTTTCAATGTGTTTTCAAAATACTAACATTATCTTCTTTCTTTATGATTTTGTGGGTGCAATCCGCTGAAAACCCTAAGGAGACAAAACTCCTCCTCTAGGGTAACCTAGAGGTTTAAACTGCTTGTTGCACACGCCCAGTGCAATCGCGTCACCTGCGAAAGTGGTGTAATAACATTTGTAGTATAGTTTTTCTTTTCTTGTTTTGCTCGGAACGAGCAAAAGATAAGTGTGGGGGTGTAATTAGTCTACAATTTTGCATTATTATATCGCATTTCCCTACTGATTTTATGAATAAAATGTAGATCTAAACCGTGTTTTGGTCTCTCTTGCAGATAATCAAGACAAGGAGGGCAAAGGGTAATAAGAGCTTAATTAAACCCATTTTCGGGTAATTAAATCCGCAATTCTTGGAGGCAAAGTAAGGGAACTTCTAGAAGATACATTGAATCTAGACCTTTGCTCACGTCAGACGAATATCCGAGTAAAAAATACCAAAATCCGAATACACCAGATGGTCTTAGAAGTGACGGAAGTTCCTCGCCAAAAACCAGGGACCTAAGTCCCTGGTTTTTGCCACGAAAACGCGGCAAATGCCGCGTTTCCCGCGACAATATGGTGGGTCATGCGTCGATTTTCGACGCGTGGCCCCGTATCGTCTTCTAGAAACCCCGATTGCCTATATATAGCCCTGTAGAGGCCCGGAACGCAAGCAGATTTGTTTTTTAAGCTAGGTTTTCTTCTTTTAGTTGTAGATTAGGATTTTCTTTCTCTTGTATTTTGTATTTTCTTTTCTTTTATAGATCTTGTAGTAGGGCTAAAAGATTCAAAGAGAGATAAAGATATTGATGTAATAGATGGTGACAATCTACGTAAATGTGTCTCCTTTCTTCTCTAATGTAATCTTTCATCTTCTACATGATGCTTAACTAGATTTTTCTCTCATGGTGACTAACTACTAACTACTAACTAGCTAACCACTTACTTGATATCCACATGAATCTAGTAGACTCTACAAGGCCTTGTTCTTGCAAGAGCCATTGATGGCTCATGATGATGGGTTCTAACATCTAACTTGCTAACTTGCTAACCAAGCTAACTCTCTTATTTCATGCTTGCTTCAATTGTTTTGATGATCTAATGTTTGTATTAGCTTGCTCTTGATGCAAGTTTAAATGTGAAGAACCATCTTATTTGCCATGCTTTGTATCATCTCTTGAAGCCAAGGACTAGTGATGGTCAAGGATCCATGTGAGGCAACTATCACTAAGAGGTTAGCATGTAAGTGGAGCAATTAGTAGTTAGTAGCCATGAGTTTTCTTTTATAGTTCTTTTCCTTCTTGTTACTTTGTTTTAAAAACAATTTTAAAACCCTTTTTATCATTGTTGTTTTCACCAACTTCTTAGTTCATCTTTGTTCCATCTTCTTTTAGTTTTCAAAACCATTTCTCTTTATTTTCACATCGCCGTTTCATCGCCTTCTCACCTATCACTTTTGATTTATTTTCTTTTCTCATTCTTTAACAAAGAAGACTTGTTAACATAACACGTGAATAAGGACTGTTAATGCTTCTATCGCCTCCCGTCCCTGTGGATTCAACCCGCTGAGCCAATGCTATAACGGAAGTATCGAGGGAACATTAGCACATACAAGCTTTTCATTGATTTCATAAACACACATTTTTGAGTGTTGGTTCCGCTCCGATCATTGAGGTGTCAAAAGAAGTCTTGTGGTTGAGAGGATTGGTTGAGACGTTCAGTATCATACAGGATTCAATTAGGTTCATTGCGATAGCCAGGTGCTATTCATCTCGCTAAAAATCACAGTATCACAATAGACGAAGCACATTGATGTGAGATTTCACAAGAGATGTCTGTGGGTGTGGACGATAAGGTGATCAATTTGATAAATATCAGCACGAAGAAGAATCCAGCGAAAATAATGATGAAGACCATCCCGATGGAGAAGTTCAGAGCATCGCTGAACTTCATCAAGATTCTCCAAAGGTTAAGTGGCAAACTCCTGGGAGGGAGCCATGTGAAGTCACAAAATGGGAGAAAGGAAGGCAAATGAAGCAGAGGCCAATTTCTACAGAGGGACTCAATGAACATGAGTCAAGATGTGGAGATTGTTAGTATTTGGAGTGTCTCATATTCTTGGAGAAGAATTCAGGTTTTTGAAATTTTCTAATATGGATCTGGCTCTTATTTTGGTTTGGATACGAGTTTCTTATTTCTCTAAGGAGGTGCTGATTTGAGTTCATATTGGACTAGGATCATCCCAGATGCCTATATAAACCCCTCAGGGGTAGCCTTTTGAAGATGTGTTAAGAATTCAAGAATTCCACCACTGAGAGTTGTGAGAGAGATCTCATTGTAACTCTTGTATTTTCTTAAATAAATATTTCCCCCATCCTTCCGTGGAGGTAGGCAAATTATCGAACCACGTTAAATCTTGTGTTTCTTAGTTGTGTGGTAATTGTTTTCTAGTTGTAGATCTTCTACACTTCCGCTTCCGCTGCTGAGTCTTCGACTTGGTATTCCTCTGTTGTTTGATTGGTGATAGATTCTTAACATAGAAGATCTATCACTAACAAGCAATTGAAAACTAAATCATCACACAACCAAAGAACACCAGATTTAACATGGTTCGGCAATGTGCATATGTCCTCGGGGAGGAGGGGAGAAATCTTTATTGAAAACAGAGAAGAAAATACAAGAGTAACAAGAAGATCACTCTTCACACAACTCTCAATAGTGAAAATATAAAATTCTCTTTATTTCAAAAGGCCACCCTCAAGGGGTTTATATAGGCACCTAGGATGAACCTAGTCCAACATAAACTTCAATAACCAAATCGGCACCGCCTTAGAGAAATAGGAAACCGTATTCAAATCAAAATAGGAAACATAACCGTATTACCAGAACCCGTATTAGTCAACTAGAGCAGATCATTAGTCGACTAATACTCAATATTAGTCACTATACCCATAATCTAGTCGACTATTGTAATGCAATCTGAGAATTCAACTTTCTATTACAGAGCCTAGTCGACTATACTAAAGTATCAATCGACTATCCCATGACTTAGTCGATTAATAACATACACAATGCATGTACATGTCCGTGCTTGATTTGTGAAGCGTATAACTCCTCCACATGAACCTGAATTCTTTTCTAATGAATATGAGGCACTCTAAATACTAGCAATCTCCACCCTGACTCAGATTCATTGAGTCCCTTTGTAGAAATTGGCCTCTGTCTCCTTCGCCTTGCTTCTCCCCCTTTTATGACTTTACGTGGCTCCCTCCCAAGAGCCTATTCGCCACTTTACCTTTGGAGCGGGATGGTATTTTATATGGTTGCCTCCTAGGAGCCCATTCGCCACTTTACCTTTGGAATGGGATGGTATTTGTCATCATATCTGCTGGATTCTTCTTCATGCTCATCTTTACCAAATTGATAACCTTATGATCCTCGATCAACTGACTTATCTTGTGATATCTCACCTCAATTGCTTCGTCCGCTTGTGATACCTGTGATCCTTAGTGAGATGAATCACACTCTGCCCGTCGCAATGAACCCAAACTGAATCATGTATGATAGTAAACATCTCAACAAATCCTCTCAACCACAAATCTTCCTTTGATGCCTCAACTGCAGCCATGCACTCCGCCTCTGTCATTGAAAGAGCAATTGTATCTTGCAACTCTGCCTTTCAACTAATGACGTACTCAGCTACTGTGAACACATAACCCGTCGTACATCTTCGTTGATCAAGATCTCTTGCACAATCTGCATCAACATAGCCTTGTAGTACCCTAAGCTTCCCCATTTTCAATCTCTGAAACACCAAGCCTAGTCTCGCAGTCCCTCAAAGGTATCGTAGCACCTACTTCACTGCTTCCCAATATTATTTTCCTGAATTTGACATGAACTGATTTACTATACTAACTGCATAGGCTAAGTCAGGCCTAGTGCAGACCATAGCATACATGAGTGATCCCACCACACTAGCATATGGTACTCGAGACATCTCCTCGTCCTCTTCCGGTGATTATGGACACTGCTTGGAGGATAATTCAAAGTGACCTACAAAAAGAGTGGTGACTGGACTTGCTTCTGTCATGTTGAATCTCTCCAACACCTCGAGAACATAGTTCTTCTGGGATAGCCAACGTCTGCCTGAACCTCTATCTCGAGTGATCTTCATACCTAAGATCTTCTTAGCTTCTCCCAAATTCTTCACGTCAAATTTCTTCTTGAGCTGAGCTTTAAGCTTCTGAACGTTTATCTTGTTTCTTGAAGTAATCAACATTTATCATCCACATATAACAGCAGATATATCAGTTCATTACTCTGCTTAAAATAGACACAACTATAATACTCACATCGGTTGTATCTAGCCTTGACCATGAAAGAGTCGAACCATTTGTACCAATGCCTGGGAGACTATTTAAGTTCATAGAGAAATTTTTTTAGATGACACATCTTGTTTTCTTTACCTCCTGAATATAACCTTCAAATTATTTCATATATATCTTCTCCTCCAGCTCATCGTACTGAAACGTTATTTTAACATCCATCTGCTCTAACTCCAGACCAAACTAAACAACTATCATCAATAATATCTGAATAGATGTATGTTTAACTACAGGAGAAAAAAATCTCATTGTAGTTAATACACTCCTGACCATATCCTTAGGCAACTAATCTTGCCTTATACTGCTCATTGTCTTCCTTGCGAAAGAACCATCTGCAACCTATTGCCTTCGAGTTCTTTAGAAAATCGACTAATGTTCATGTTTAGTTTCTATCCAAAGACTCCATCTCTTGCCCTATGGCTGTAATCACTTGCCATGGTCATCTGCCTCGATTTCTTTCCTATAACTGTCAGGATCTCATATTTCTGTTACTAGTGCAAAAAAGACATGATTATTTTTTCAGTCATACCTTATTGGTGGCATTGTAACTCTGACTGACTGCCTCAACGGTCTAGGTTCTCTTAAGTAGCCTCCTTTTCGTCTCCATCTGAATTTGAGGAGTCCTCTTCTGACCCTTTAGGCCCTTTAAGACTCTTTGGGAACTCAATTTTCTTTTTCTAAGTGTCTGCCGAACTGTCTGAAGCTCCACTTTGTGCTTTATCCTCTGTCTCTGATTTTTCTTGCAATATTGATTCTTCGTCAAAGACCATATCTCTGCTGGTAAAGGCATTCTTTTTCTCGGGATCCCAAAGTCTGAAATCCTTGACTCCTTTGGTCAACCCGATGAAGATACACTTCTTAGACTTGGACTCCAGTTTGTTCCTTTTCTGACTATCAACCAAAACTATATGCTGGGCAACCGAAAATTCATAAGGTTGAATAGTCCACAGATTTTCCTCACCATATCTTCTCTGAGTTCTAAAAATCGATAGTTGTTGATGGTGATATGTTTGCCAGATAACTCGCATGATTCACCGCCTCTGCCCAAAATTCTTTTGACATGTCAGCCCGTAATCTGATGCTACGAGCACGCTCTATAAATGTCCTATTCATGCATTCTGCTACTCTATTTTGTTCTGGTTGCCCTAGAATACTTAGCTGGTGTTTGATGTCCTTACTTATTCAGTAATCTTTGAATTTTTTAAAGGTATATTCGCCTCCATTGTCGGACCTCAAGACTTTCACCTTCCTCCCTGTCTAATTTTCTACCATAGTTTTTCATTCTTTGAATTTTTGAAATACTTTTGATTTCTGCTTCAAGAAGTATAACCAAATTTTCATTAAAAAATTATCTATGAAAGTAACATTGTACCTAGCACTCCCAATGGAAGCTACTAGCGAAGGCCCTCATATATCCGTGTATATAAGATCTAGCAAGCCCTTCGTCTTATGCTGTGATGTAGAGAAAGCTACTCTACGTTGCCTACCGATGATGCAAAATTTACAAAGATCAAGTTTGCAATATTTGATACCTTGTAGAGCACTCCTTTTATATAGGACTTGAAGACCTCGCTCGCTCATGTGTCCAAGACGCATGTGCCAAAGTCTTATAGTATCCTTCTTCTCTGTTGTTGCTGAAGCATCATCAACAATAATGTTTCCTGTCAACTTGTACAAGTTTGCCATCCATTCTCCTTTGTGATCATCTTGGAGCCTCTAATAATTCTGATTCCTCTATCTGTACGAGAAAACTTTTACCCTCGAGCTTTCAAAACACCCAACGAGAGAAGATTCTTCTTTAAATCCAGATCGTTTCAAACATTCATGAGGGTTCGAACATGTCCATCAAACATTCTATACAGATGTTGCCGATGCCAACAGTCTTACACACGACATTATTTCCCATCAGGACAGAGCCTCTATTGTAAGGCTTGTAAGTACTGAACAACTCCCTTTTTGGGCACATGTGATATGTGCACTCCGAGTCAAGTAACCAAGCATTTGAGTATTTATCTTTTCCTAACTCAGCCGTCAAGACATCTCATGGATTCTCATCTGCATTTTCGATAACCCCGGTTGATCTGACTTTCATTAGTACTAACCCTATCGGAATCTTTGCTGCCTTTTTCTCTTCAGCGTCTCTTTGCATTTCAAACAATTTTTCTTAATGTGCCCTGGTTTCTTGCAAAATAGTAAGAGAAACTGCTAGAAGCCTTTGGATCCCTTTTGGGTCCCCTACCCTTTGATCTTCCCCTCTGGCCCTTGACGAACAATCCTGGGGCCTCCTCCATAATATCTGTCTTCTTCATCAGCTCGTTATTCTGGAGCATCTGCCTGATATCTTCTAACTCTAAGGTCTTCTTATCATACATGATGGTGGTCACCAAGTGATCATAACTTGATGGAAGAGAAGAGAGTAATGGAAGAGCTTTGTTTTCTTCTTCTAGCTTAACCTCTAGAGCTAACAAGTCGCTTAAAATTCTATTAAAAGCATTAAGATGTTGTAGAATAGGCGAACCTTCCTTCATCCGAAGGCTGTATAACTGCTTCTTCATGAAGAGCTTGTTCGACAAACTCTTCGTCATGTAAAGGCTCTCCAGCCTACACCAAAGACCAGCAATTGTCTCCTTATTCATCATGTTTTAGAGAACCTCATCTGATAGGCACGGTATGATCGTCACTTTTGCGCGAAAGTCGACGTCGTTTCACTCATCATCCTCCTGTTGAAGCCTACAAGATTGAAAGATTTTGATGATGAATAACAAAGTGATACAGATGCATTTGGAGCTCTATCTCAAGCATTTATACAGAGTTCTGATTGCTCAACCTCAGATGAAGACTTTGAGTATTTATGTGTATCTTTAGAATTATTGTTAAAAGCCTTGAATACACACACAATACTTATATAGTCGACTTGACCCAACTTATAGTCGACTAACGTATCCCCTAGTCGACTTGACAATTTTCCCAGTCGACTAAGTCCTTCCACAAAAATATCCCAACTCTCTATTTATTGTTTGTCATCAGAATTAGTCGACTTCCCCTAAAGTATAGTCAACTAACCCCTGACATAGTCGACTAACCTTGTTCTTATAGTCGACTAAAAACAGTTTCCAGAAACTTGTTATCCGTATCAGTCTAAGTATAGTCGACTTTCCTCCTATATTAGTCGACTAACTTTGAAAAATTTTATTCTTATAGTCAACTAACCTCCATACCCTAGTCGACTAATAGCAGTTTCTGACTGTTGTACAGTTAGTGATTTCTGATGTTTTTAAATTTCAAATTTGAATTGATAACTTTCCTAACTGACTATAGATTTCAGTTATAAATAGGGATGTTATCTTAGGATCAATTCACCAATTCAAAACTTAAGTTTTTAGCCTAAAAACTCTGTTCAAAATTCTGTTTTTCTGAAAACTTGTTTTCACTTTCTGTTTCTTCACCAATTCCTACTCTATTGTGAAGATTTCTGAAAGTCCAACTATAAGAGATCTTGTCCACAATCACATACAGATTCAAGACTTATAGGATCAATTGTAATCATTCAAAGAGGAGCATTGTACAAGGGCGTCTTCTTGATATAGAAGAGAAGTTGTACAAGGTGTTTGTCTTCTTGGTGTAAGAGGAGTTGTACACATTTGGCAAAGGAATGTTTTGTCAAGTGGTGTACAAGGTATTGATTTTGGGTGTATCCAAATCAGAAAAGAAAAATTTCAAGCGGATTGTTTGGGGACTGGACGTAGGTCATAAGGATCGAACCAGGATAAATCTGATCTTTGCTTTTGCATTTTTCTGAGTTTTATCTTGTGAATTTTTATTTCCTGCAAGTAGTTTATTTAAAAATTTATAAACACTATTCACCCCCCCTCTAGTGTTTGTGTTACTTGAATATAGATCCTACACTTGGTAGCAGAGCAGGATGGTAACAGAGTTCCCTTCATCACAATTCAAAGAAGGACATTTTGCACAACATCCACCGCTATTCGATGGATCCACTACAATTATTGAAAGTGTAGAATGAGATCTACTTACAATCGCTCAACTATGAACTATGGAACATAGTAGAAGCACCATACACCAAGCCAACAATCAACTATACCGATTGGAGTAATGATCAAAAGAAGAATGCGAACCTTGATGCCAAAGCGATGAATGTTTTATTCTGTGCCTTAACCAAAGAAGAATTCAACCGTGTGTCAACAGCCACTTCTGCAAATCAAATATGACATACTCTACAGATAACACATGAAGGCACAAATAAGGTTAAAGAATCTAAAATTTCTATTCTTGTTCACAGGTTTAAACTTTTCAAAATGAAGCAGAATGAAACCATCTCAGAAATGGTTACAAGGTTCACCGACATAACAAATTCATTAGCATCCCTTAGAAAGGAATATACCCAAGTCAAAAAATACGCAAGATCCTTCGTGCACTCACACCAAATTAGGAGAAGAAGACTACTGCAATAGAAGAAGCGAATGATCTCTCAACAATGTCATTAGAAAACCTTATTGGTAATCTAATGGCATGTAAAGTGCAACTCGCAGATAGAAAGAAGGACAAATAACAACTTCAATCTAAGAAGAAAGTACTTGCCTTCCATACATCCTCAGATATGGACAATTCAGATGACGATGAAGAGGAGATAGCGATGCTTTTAAGAAAATTCAAAAGGTTCTTAAAATAAGGTAAGTTTAAAAAGAATAAAGATACTAATGATAATCCTATTTGTTTTAAGTGTAACAAACCAGGTCACATAAAGAAGCATTGCCCATTGATCAAATCAAAAGGACATTTCAAGAATTTCAATAAGTTCAATAAGAAGAAGAAAGCCTTCCAAGCAACTTGGGATGATAGCGACTCATCTTCCTCTGACGAAGAAGAAGCCACTGAAACCACCAATATCTGCTTCATGGCTCAAGAAGATGAGGTACAAGATTATGATGAATTATTAGAAGCATTTAATAAACTTTTAATAATTTTAAAAATGAAAAGATTAAAATAAAGTTTTAACAAAGGAAAATGAAAGACTCAACAATGAAAATGCAATTTTTATTTCTCAAACATCTTCTTTAAATTCTCAAAAAGATAATTTTGAAAAGTTATTTCATCTTTAAAAAGGGATAATAAATTTTCTTAAAAGAGAATTCTATGCTTAAAAGGAAACTATTTCTTTAAATTCTAGAATTACAATTTTAGATAAAGAAATGACTTGTTTCAAAATTAAGTATGAAGAAATTTTGAAAAATGTGACAAAATTTAATAAAGGAAAAGAGAATTTAAATGATTTATTATCTTATCAAAAGATGTCAAATAATCATTTTGGTCTTAGTTTTTCAAAGATAAGATTTACAAACCTACACATGTTGGTCTTGGATTTTCAAAGACTAATTTTGTAAAATCTACACATCTTTATAATAATAATCCATATAATTCTTTTGTGAAAAGAAATACTATTTCAAAAAGAATTAGATGCAAATATATATAGATTCTTAAAAATCTAAATAATGTTGATAAAAATGCTTATATTGCATCTTACATACATGATGTGTGTAATTCTGGTAATTATGTTATAATAACAAATGGAAACCAAATTCCAATTGGATTTGGGTTCCTAAAGGCTAATCTTTTCGGACCTTATCATTATAGGTACCATACAAATTGTTTTATCTTATAGGTATCTTATAAAGAAAAGTGAATACTTAATAGTGAGTGTTCCAAACACATGACCGGACACATTTAACTACTGTCTTCCGTTCAAATCTAAAAGGGAGGTACAGTAATATTTAGAGACAAAATAAAGGAAAGGTTATTGGTACCGGCATAGTTGGTAACATTTCAAAACCCCTTATAGAAAATGTTCTTTTGGTAAGAGGTTTAAAATACAATCTATTAAGTATTAGTCAGTTATGTGATAAGGGTTTTAAAATTGTTTTTGAAAAAGATGCATGTTATATATGATACTAACATGAAAGATATTTTGTTTAAAGGTTTTCGTAACAATAATATTTATGAATTATCAATAACATGTATATCATCAAATGATAACTTATGTTTACTTGCTTCTAATAATAATTATTTTTTATGGCATAAAAGATTTGGTCATTTGAATATGAAAACAATTTCTAAGATTTCTAAATTTGATTTAGTTAAAGGTCTTCCAAAAATAGCTTTTAAAAAGGATTATTTTTGTGATTCTTGTCAATTAGGAAAACAAGTTAAATCATCTTTTAAATCTAAAGATTTAGTTTCTACCAATAGACCTTTAGAACTGTTACATTTAGATTTATTTGGTTCTACTCGTGTTGCTTCTTTAAACAAAAGTAGGTATATTTTTGTTATTATTGATGATTATTCACATTTTCATGGGTAATTTTTCTAAAAAATAAAATGATACTTTTGATGAGTTTTCAAGTTTTTGTAAAAGAATTCAAAATCAAAAGTCTCTAAACATAGTCACTATTCGAAGTAATCATGGAGGAGAATTTGAAAAGAATCTTTTGCAAATTTTTGTGATAAGTATGGTATTACACATAACTTTGTATTTTCTAGAGCATCTCCTCAAAATGGTGTTGTGGAGAGAAAGAATAGAACCTTGCAAGAATGTGCTAGAACTATACTTATGGACAGTCATTTACCAAAATATTTTTGGGCTAAAGCTGTTGCTACTGTATGTTATGTTTTAATCTTGTGCTTATTCGACCTATTTTAAACAAAACATCTTATGAATTGTTTTATAACAAAATTCTAAAAGTTTCTTATTTCAAGATTTTTGAATGTAAATATTTTATCTTAAATACAAGAGATGCTTTAGATAAATTTGATGCTAGATCCAATGAAGGTATTTTTGTTAGATATTCTATTCAAAGTAAAGCATATAGAATATTTAATAAGAAAACATTTACTATTGAAGAATCATTACATGTTAAATTTAATGAATCTTTGACTAAACCTATTTCTAATACTTCTTCACATGATGATGATAATATCATAGATATTTCTATTGATAATACTGTTATATCTTCAGATGATACTAACATTTCTAATGTTGATGAGACTCCTAACGAGTTACCTAAAGCATATGTTGAAGTAAGGAATCATCCACATGATTTTGTTATTGGAGATATAAATCAAGGCATTCAGACGAGATCCAAGTTGAACTACATGACACAAATTGCTTTCATATCACTCATTGAACCGAAGAATATCAAAGAAGCATGTGCAGATGATTTTTGGACAATTGCACTACAAGAAGAGTTGAATCAATTTGTCAGAAATGATGTTTGAGATTTTATACAATGTCCCACTGATCATCCAGTCATGGTACCAGATGGGTCTTTAAGAACAAACTTGATAAATCAAGTCAAGTTATTAAGAACAAAGAAAGATTAGTAGCACAAGGATACAATCAAGAGGAAGGTATTGATTTTAATGAAACTTATGCACCAGTAGTTAGACTTGAATCAATTCGTATTTTACTTACTTTTTCTTACTTTATGAATTTCAAACTTTATCAAATGGATGTTAAAAGTGCCTTTTTAAATGGTTTTATTATGAAAACTGTTTATGTGGAACAACCTTCAAGTTTTGAACATGAAAATTTTCAAACCATGTTTTTAAACTTAAGAAAGCTTTATATGCTTTAAAACAAGCACCCCGTGCTTGGTATGATAGATTAAAAGTTTTCTTTTAAATTCTGATTTTAACATGGAATGGCAGATACAGCTCTCTTTATTAAACATGTTAATAAAAATATCTTAATTATTCAAATATATGTTGATATTTTATTTGGATCTACTAATGATAATCTTTATCAAGAATTTTCTAAAACTATACAGAGTGAATTTGAGATGAGCCACATGGGCGAACTTACTTACTTTCTCGGTCTGCAAATAAAGCAAATGAATGATGGAATCTTCATTCCCAGTGCAAGTATGCAAAGGAACTTCTGAAAAGATTTGGTATGAAAAATTCTGGTCATAAGAATACTCCCATGAGTACTACTACATTCCTGGACAAAGATGAAAATGATAAGAATGTTGATCAGAAACTATATCGAGGTATAATTGGTTCTTTACTATATATTACTTCAAATAGACCTGATATTATGTTCAGTGTTTGCTTATGTGCTAGATATCAATCAAATCCTAAGAAATCACATCTTAAAGCAGTGAAAAGGATTCTTCGATATATTAATAACACAATCAATTATGGCTTATTTTATCCAAAATCAAGCACATTTGATTTACTATCATATCGTGATGCTGATTTTGCTGAATGTAAATCTGATCGGAAGAATACTAGTGGTACTTGTCACTTTTTGGGACATTCACTAGTATCATGGTTCAGTAAAAAGCAAAATTCTGTATCATTATCAACAACCGAAACAGAATATATCGCTGCTAGTATTGCATGTGCTCAAATTTTATGGATGAAAAAACCTTATTTGATTATGGCATGTCTATCACAAACTCACCTATTATGTGTGATAATACCAGTGCTATTAACTTATCTAAAAATCCAGTTCATCATTCACGTACTAGGCATATTGATATTAGACATCATTTTTTACGTGATCATACTTTAAAAGGTGATATTTCTCTAAATTTTATATGAACTGATAATCAAATTGTAGATATTTTTACAAAACCTCTTAAAAAAGATATTTTTATGAGATTTCGAAGAGATTTGGTTATTTACAATATTTCTGATCTTTGTATATTTTTTCAGAATTGTTTGAAGGCATTTTTTCAACTATTAGTCGACTTATCAAGGCCTATTAGTCGACTTAATAAAACAACTAGTCGACTTAACAGTATACCAGTCGACTAATTGCATCTAACAAAAACATGGGTTTTTTGAGCTATTAAGAGTTAGTCGACTATATCGAAAAAAATAGTCGACTAGTATATGAATTAGTCGACTTGTCACAAACCCTAAGTCGACTAACCATGTGAAAAACTGTGTTCTGTTATTAGTTTTTAACTTTCGAAACCCGACCTATACATTAAATCTTGTTCCGATCTTTCTCTATTTTCAATCCTAACCATTTATTTGGTATTTACCTCTCTTTTCTACCCTTTACCCTGATAAAAACCCTAGTTTTCACCCGGTTCCTCTCTTCAGCCTATAGATCCAGTCGACTACAGGATTCATCAACAGCAAAAATCCTCTCTTCAACACAGCAGCCACCCAGTTCCTTCTTCCTTCAATTTCTTGGTAACTTTGTTCCAATCTCTGTCTTATCCTGTCAATTCTAACTTTATCTTCTTTTAATTTGAGTTCTAATCATGTCTAGGTCTAAGAAAACCAAATTTATACCATCTTCTTCCTCATCTCAAGCTGATTTTAGGGCTTTTCTGAAAAATCCTGCCCTAGAAGATGATTTCCTTAGAATTTCTTCATTAGAAATTTTACCTGGTAGGTTTGTTTATATGAGGACTTTAATGACTATGATATTGTCTCATATTTACAAAATTATGGTTTTTATCATATGTTCTCTACTAATTCTAGATTTCTTGATTCACTTGTTTTATACCAACTTAACCTATGAAGACAATGAGGATGATGTTCATATATATTCTATGGTTAAATGTATCAATATCAAGTTATCCCCTAAATTCTTAGGTCGTATTTTTTTCAATTCCTTATCACAGCCTCTCTATTAATGACATTAATATGGATGATGTGGAGATCTTATCAAATATATTTCTTCTAGGTCAAGGATTACCTATGTCTAATAATAAATTGAAACCCATTCCCTGTCTTATTGGTCGTATCCTTACCTATAACATTTTTCCTAAAATCAGGAGTTATAACTATTATTCCCGTGATTTAGCCACTTGTGTGTATGCCATCATGGCTGACTAGAAGTCAATTAGGCAAAGATAATCTTTGATACTCTTGTTAAGGACCATACCTCCTTCCTACCATATGGAGCCTTTTTATCACATGTGTTTCGGAAATTTCACATAGATCTCGCTTCTGAAATGAGTGTTGTCAAGGTTTTCGAGCCTTTTGATCGTGTCGCACTTCATCGTATGAAACTTCACGATTTTTCTCACCCTTCACCACAATCTCAACACCCACCCTCTCCTCCTCCACAGAGTTCAACTCAAACTCCTTCTCCCTCTACTCAACCTTCTTTCACTGAACCCCCTTCATCTCAACCACCACCTTCATATCCTGATGCTTTCTACAACTCTCTTTCTGTTGAAATAGAATCTCTACCCACCAAATAACAATTCATTCAGGACTCCCAGAATGCATTGCTCTCAAATCAATCTTTACTGATGGACCATTTTATGAGTATGCAACTGAAAATGGATTTGTTTGCATCCACTCAAAGGAAATTCTAGATCTCCTCAATACCCGTTTTCCACCACCTCCTCTTCCCGGATCCGACAGGATTTGCTACGTGTTTTTGGAATTTCTTTCATCTTTTTTATATTTTTTCTTTTTGTTATGACTCTTTTAGTTTTTATTGTACTTGACATTTTCTGTTTTATTCTGAAAATAATGATTGTTAATGTATCTTTTTATGATCTATACTATTTCTTTTTTTGTTAATGATAAAGGGGGAGAAAATTTTGTGTTACTAAGAAAAATTTTGTGTTGAAATATATGTGTTGTGATAATGGATATATTGTAGGCTGTCCAAAAGTTACTGGAGGACAAGCCATTGAAAAGCAAAGTTTCAAACTCTAGACGCGAGGGACTATCACCCGCGTCTCAGCATCAAGGCGCGTTGGCTTGACCCCCGCGTCTCAGCATCAAGGCGCGTCGGCCTGACACCCGCGTCTCAGCATCAAGGCGCGTCGGCCTGACACCCGCGTCTCAGCATCAAGACGCGTCAGCCTGACACCCGCGTCTCAGTTATAACCGCCTTGGTTAAGGGACCAATCACTGCCCACACGTAAGGGAAATCAGCCCCCATCGTGGCGTGTCTTTAGCAGGCACGTGGGTTAGTTACCGCCGATGTAGCGGGGAAGTTGGCCCTCATTGTGGAGCGTTTTCAGGAGGGGCACGTTCACCCCTGGGACCCCTATAAATAGCCCCGTCGCTATGAAGAAGCGGTGGGACTTTTGGCAATCAAAAAGAAGGAGAAGAGGACAACATAGAGATCATCAACAGAGAGAGAACTCGACTCTTCAAGCTAGCTTGCTGCGTACAAGTTACTCTTCGCTTACCTTCTCTTTTAGAGTTTTGGTAGACGGAGCTGAGTTACTCTTTCTACCGGCCGAAGAGGAGATCCCTGAAGGACGGTCATCCGGTCAACGGAGAACAAGATTCACTCTCCACCGCCACACGAAGAACCTAGCCTTAAACAAAGGGGGGATTCAAGATTCAATATCCTCCCTCCCTTGTAACCGGAAGGAACAGTTGTTGTTGTAATCCTTTTCATTTGATTCAAGGAAAACTTTTACTGCAATATTCCTGTCTCTCTCCTTTCCCGGGTCATACAAGAGATGGCGACTCCGCTGGGGACAACTTTCGTTACTGACGAACAGGTAGTGGCGCAAGATGACGTCCACCATGAGGGAAAGATGGTCGAATCGCTCGTTGTCGAGTTCGACCAGGCGAAGTACGAAGAGTTCCTCTCTTCTGGCTCCAAGAGCCCAAAGACCCGCGTCTGCCGCCGGGTCTCAACGGGGAATGGCCTCGAGTCCCGACCTGTGGCTCTCTCGAGCTCCCCTGCTGCCGACTGTGCCAAGCAAGAGACGCGCGTCAACACCTCTCAGAAGGCCCGCGTGGTCCCAGGCACATCTGCCTTTGCGACCAACCGCGTCGCACAGAACACCCGCGTCAGCGTCTCTCAGGAGACCCGCGTGGTCAAAATCCCTGGTGTCCAGTATCAGGATGTCGTTGGTCTCTCTCTACCTCCTCGACGCAATCGAAACGCTGAGCGTCGACAGAGGAGACGTGCGCGTCAGCTGCAAGTTGGAACCGTCGATTGTCCAACTGAGGCTGGACGCGACGTACAATCTCGCGCCTTGCCTGCGCCACGTCCAGTACGTGAAATCCGCGTCTGGCGGCCCAAACGCGCAACTCCTCAAGTTGAGTCCTCTGAGGACCAACTTACCAAGCGCCAAGACGAAGCTTCTGCGTCTCGTCAAACGCAGGAAGCATGCACCCAGAGACGAGGGGCCCAGCAGCCCACCCTCTCTCAAGCGTCTCCGCTCCGACGCACCAGACAATAACGCGACACTCGCGTCTCATCTCAACAGAGACGCCAGACGCGCATTCCACAGCCGCGACGCGAAAATCGCGTCCCTGAAGTCTGCGTCCAGACTGTGCAGCACATGGATGCCTCCCGTCTTCGACGTTGCGAGGTTGATCTTTTCAATCCCCCTCCCATGGATTTGAGGGATTATCTGACGAAGAAAAGAAGTGCCAATCAGGCCACTTCGTCGTGTTGCTGCCAACGACTCATCCATATGCTCACTGAGTGCCGTTGCGGGTCAGGCGTGCACCAGCAGTCTTTAGTCAGACAGCTGACCCTGATTCCTCCGTCAGCTAAAAGAAGACGCTCCCACAGAAGGAGAACCTTCTCTGACGTTGAGTACCCGGAGCTCACTGCGAATATGACAAGCAGGAGCAAGGGAAAATAACTTGCAGTCAGCTCAGACGACTCCGAGTCTGACTCTGAACCGGAAGGAGTGTATCGACACACTCGCACCCGGACTGGGGCCATTCCCCCAATTGATTATAATGCCTTAGCCCATGGCATTAATGATTCCCACTCCGCTGTAGCGGAATCAAGGGCTTCGAACTCTTCCGTCGAGAAGGAGACCTCCGCCTACATGACAGGCGCTCCTGAGGAGACGACTAAACGTTTGGAGCAGATCCAGAAGGCACAAATGGATATGATTCTTGCTCAGCAGGAATCTATCAACTCCCTCAAGTAGGCGATTGCACAGCTGCTCGAAGACAGGAGGAGGTCCCCTCCTAAAAAGTCAAAGTGCAAAGCGAAAAAGGGAGAAAGCTCATCTTCCGAACCTTCTGAGGAGACGCGGCGATCTACCTCCGGCTCGTCCAAGTCCTCGTCGCAAGTAAAAGGCGACCAAGACCAGGGAAAGGCTCATGTTAAAAGAATGAGTCAACTGGAGCGACGCCTCGAGGCCCTTGCTAATCGCAAAGACCTCCAAGAAGTAGGAGTGGTCCGGCCCTATCCGGCTGAGTGGGATTCAGTCCCGTACCCTCATAAGTTCAAGGCTCCAACCCTCCAAGCATTTGATGGGAAGGGGTCCCCCAATCAGCACATCTACTACTTCAAATTTCAGACCGGGAATGTAGTGGATAATGACTCTATTTTGGCACGCCTGTTCATTGGCACCCTGAAAGGGTTAGCCTTTGAATGGTTTATGAAGCTCCCAGAAGGTTCTATCAAGAACTGGGGCGATCTGGAGAAGCTGTTCTTAACACGCTTCTTCGAGGATGACTCGGAGGTCACAATGCCTACCCTTCTAGCTACCAAACAGCGGAGAGGGGAGTCTGTCAAATCTTTCGTGGAAAGATTTCGGAACATGGCACTCTGGTGTCCAAGCGGTATGACCCAGGCCACCCTGGTGGAAACATGCCGCCACAATCTCCAAACCTCACTCCTTGCTCAAATAGGAGTTGCTGAAAGCCGCACCTGGAAGCAATTAGTCCAACAAGGTGAACAGGCTGAGGAGATTGTCGCCCGCGTCCGAGCGGAGGAAGGTAAGCCTAGGCCGGAAAGATCGACAAGGCGTGCGCCGGACACATCCCTCCAAACAAAGCGGAAGGATAATTTGGCCACGGAGACCAAATCTCCCGCCAAACCTCAAACAGGCAAGGCGAGTGGCTCTTCAAGCCAGCCACGCGCCAACAAACAATATTTCTTCAAGGAGGAACATGTCGATTCGCTCTTTAAACTACTCAACAAGAGCAACCGACTGAAGCTCCCTGAAGCTCGACGCCCAGAGGAAGTCGGCAAGACCGACAATCCTAACTACTGCATGTACCACAGAATGTTGGGACATCCTACCAAAAGCTGCTACGTCTTCAAGGACGTCCTTCAAGCTCTGATTGACGCGGAGGTGTTAAAACTCCGACCAGAGCAGAAGAAGGTGACGGCTAATGTGACGTCAGTTCTCCAGTTCGGGAGACACCTCCAACGCCTGCGGGGGTAGCTCCTATCCCAAGAGGAGAGCTGAGAGTGGTCAACACAGACCCTCACCAGCAGCAAGAGAAAGGCTTGGTACCCGTCCTTACACCTCAAGGGGAAATTATGTGGGTCCACCCTGACCTTGTCAATGAACAGCAATGGACTACTGTGACCAACAGGAAATCCAAAGGCAAGACAAAAGCCTCATCCTGCAATGTGGTAGGTGCCTCCTCTCGAGAAGCGGAGACTGATATCCCTTCACTGACCGACTCAGAGGAGGAAACGATAGTCCTGACCGCAGAGCCCAACCAACCGATGGCGGGAACCCGTTCAGGACAGGCGTACTTGAAACAGTACGGCGAAACGGCAGAAGCCCCTCCACAACCAACTGCGGAGCCAGTCAGGCCCTCCACAAAGCCACCTGTGGAGAAGCAGAAGGGGACTCGATTTTCTCGAGCCCTTCAAAAGCATTACGGAAGGATCTACGCCACCTTACCGCTTTGATGTCCTGGCTCAGTTGGCCAACATTCCGGCACGCATTACCTTGTATGAACTTCTTAGACTATCAAAGTCGACCAGGGAAGCCCTGCAAGAAGCTCTGGCAAATGCTGAGGTCTTCATGACCTAGGTGCCGAAGGAGGAAGATGTAGAGCATTGCCTCCACACCTCCCAGAATGCCCCCTGCATCACCTTCACGGCAGATGATATGCAGGTGAAAGGGAAGCATGATCGACCCCTGTACTTCACAAGGTATATCGGATCGTTTGAGGTGAACCGCATCCAGGTAGATCCAGGGTCCGCGTTGAGCATCATGCCTCGCCGGGTCATGCAACATCTCGGCATTCCTACCCATCGTTTGAGCCCTACCCAGACGACTATCTATGGGTTCAATGCCAACCAGACCCGTCCGATGGGAAGATCAAGCTCAAGTGTCAGATTGGAAGCCTCAAGTCGGAGGTGACATGCTACATCATCGATGCCGACACTTCCTACAATCTGTTGCTGGGACGACCGTGGATTCACCGCAACTCCATCGTTCCCTCCACTCTCCACCAAGTCATGAAGTACATTGACGGGGGTGGAAATGTGCAGACGTTGATTGCCGAAAGGCATCCGTTCAAAGGGGTCGAGAATTATTTCACCGACTCTTTGCTGTACCAAGATCCGGTGGAAACGGATGAAGCCCCACAACCAGAAGAGCCAGACTCTGGTAATGAGGCTGACACTGAGCTTGAGAAAGAAGAGTGCCTGTGGGAGTTAGAACCACTTGTAACGGGCACTAATAAACCCGATGTCGATAATACCACCGATGATGTAGGCGGTTGGTATATTAATGAAGATTTAGATTTTGCGTATTTTTCTGCGTGTGCTTCTGATTCAATACCGTCAGACACTAGCACTGATATAGATGACGATCTCTGGTCGGCAATGGGTGCTTGACATCATTGCATGTACCAGTGAAATCGTCCTGCGAGACATACCAAGACAATGATAATGCGCAAGAATCTATATTCATGGTTCCAGCAAGACGGAAAGGCCAAAAACTAATTCTCTTTGGGCGAATCTCGTCTGAACCAACGCCCCGCGATGAATCGGAAGGCGAGGAGGAATCACCTCAGTTCGATCATTATGAACCAAAAGCACTCAAAATAATGAGGTGCATGGGGTACGATATAACCGACAGACCCGGGTTGAACTTCGGCAAAGGAAGGAGGACGTTGCTTCAATCCTTTGTGCCAAAGGGAAGGCCCCCGATTATTATCATCGGACACGCCGGGGGTTGGGCTATGTATCAACTCCAGTTCCATCAGCCTCTGATTCTCAAGAATCGTCGAGCAACAATTATTCTTCAGACACATCATCTTGGGAGTCAGATGTCAGCGTCGGCAACATCTTCAAGGAACTTTCAGTGAACATGGTTTCGACAAGCCACCTCAAGATGGAGATGAAGAAATGATCCAA
Source organism: Agave tequilana (assembly GCA_038442645.1). Lineage (NCBI taxonomy): Eukaryota > Viridiplantae > Streptophyta > Magnoliopsida > Asparagales > Asparagaceae > Agave > Agave tequilana. Next base: position 59,447 of record JAVJIF010026673.1, read on the forward strand.
TCCGATACAGATCCTTGGATCAAACATTTAAATGCTCTTTGGGACACCCGCTTTGAACAGCGCGAGCCACCCACAGAAGATAAGATTGTTCAGATCAACCTAGGAGATGAGGCTAACCCTAAGCCCATCTTCATAAGTGACGGCCTGTCACCTTCGGAGAAGAAGATCTAATATCTCTTGTACAAGAGTACATAGACGTCTTCGCCTGGAATTATGAGGACATGCCAGGACTTGATCCTCAAGTGGCTATGCACCGCCTCAACATCAATCCGGACGTAAAGCCTGTCAAATAACAGCAGCGACGGTTTCGCCCAGAAATAATGGAGGCAATTCAATCAGAAGTCAGAAAACTTATTGATTCTGGCTTCATTAGGGAAGAACAACATCCCGACTGGGTAGCCAACATCGTCCCTGTCTCCAAGAAGAACGGGAAGATCCGGATCTGCATCGACTTCCGTGATCTAAATGAGGCTTGTCCCAAAGATGAATTCCCATTGCCAATCACAGATGTTATGATTGACAATACTTGCGGATTTGAGCGAATGTCCTTCATGGATGGATTCTCAGGATACAATCAAATCAAAATGTATCCTGACGATGAAAAGCACACCTCCTTCAGGACACCATTGGGGGTTTATTGCTATACCGTCATGCCCTTCGGACTGAAAAATGCAGGGGCAACATACCAAAGGGCCATGAACGCCATTTTCCATCAGCAAATACGCAAAACGGTGGAATGTTATGTTGATGACATCGCGGTAAAAAGCCGCACTAAAGGTGATCATATAGCAGACCTGAAGGTGGTCTTTGACATTATGCGGGTTCATCAATTGAAGATGAATCCCACAAAGTCCTTCCTGGGGGTGGCCAGTGGCAAATTCTTAGGATTTGTTGTAACATCCACCGGAATTCACTTGGACCCGGAAAAGGTTCGCGCTATCCAGGAGATGCAACCCCCGAGAAATCTCAAGGAACTCAGGGGATTGCAAGGACGATTGGCATACATCCGCAGGTTTATCTCAAACCTCTCCGGAAGATGCCAACCCTTCGCTAAGCTGATGAAGAAGGTTGTCTCATTCATTTGGATGACGCTTGCCAAAAAGCGTTTGAGGAAATCAAGCAATACCTCACCCAACCACCAGTCCTTGCAGCTCCAGTATCCGAAAAGCCGTTTCTTCTGGTGTACGTCCGAGCGATGGATCATTCTTTGGGAGCTCTACTAGCTCAGAATGACGATCAAGGACGTGAGCAAGCAATCTACTATCTGAGTAGAACAATGATCGGAGCCGAACATCGGTATAACCCGATCGAGAAGGAATGTTTGGCACTGGTGTTCGCTATCCAGAAAATGCGACACTATCTGGTAGGCCAAACTATAAACGTCATATCAAAAGTCAACCCCCTGAGGTTACTTATGACTAAACCTTCATCGCTAAATGGCCGACTGGCAAAAAGGGCCATATTGCTCTCCCAATATGAGATGCGCTTTTTACCACAAAAGGCCATTAAGGGACAAGCAGTCGCGAATTTCCTATCTGAGCACCCAGATCCAAGGGCAGCCAAAGTCTACGAGGATCTCCCAGATGAGGTTGCTGAAGTCTGCCTGACTCAGACATCGTTCGAAAGTCAAGTATGGCAACTTTTCTTCGACGGTGCATCAAGAACAAGCCCGAGGAGACACTTAGTAGCAGGGGTGGGGGTAGTACTTGTATCCCCACAAATTATGTGATTCCCGAGCTGTCTCATTAACTGAGCCTTGTTCCAATAATGTGACGGAGTACAACGCTCTTTTGATTGGGATGCAATTCGCCGACGAGATTGGCGTTAAAAATCTCGAGGCATACGGCGACTCCAAGCTCATCGTCAGCCAAGTTCGCGGGGAGTACAAAGTCAGACATGAAGACTTAGTACCCTATTACAATGCAACTATCCGCATGGCCGAGGGGTTTACAAGCTTCTACATCGACCATGTACCGCGCAGGCAAAATGCGCACGCAGATGCACTCGCATCCTTGGCTGCCTCCTTAGCTCTTCCAGCTGGAGCAACAGAGAAGATATTCATCTACAGCCACGACCTGTATTGCCCGAGAAATGCTCTCGAGGATTATAAGGAGTCGGCGGGAGGTCGTCACCGCGAAGAAGCACTTGAAGCATCAACCGGTCCAGAGCCTAGAGACTGGCGATTCCCCTACATTGATTTCGTCTTATACGACATTCTGCCTGAAGACACCAAAGAGGCGGCTGCCATTCGAAGGAAAGCCCCCAAATTCTATTACAATGCGATTACACGAATATTGTATCGTCGATCGTATGACGGGATCTTGTTCCGGTGCCTCTCACCAAAGGAGGCTCAAGAGGTATTGAGGGAAGCCCACGACGGTATATGTGGAGCCCATCACCTGGCCCGAAACTGGCACATCGACTCTAAAGATTGGGTTACTACTGGCCCAAGATGGTTGCCGACGCCGTCACTTATGCTAAAAGATGCCACTCTTGCCAAGTTCATGGGGATTTCATCCATCAAGCACCAGGGTTCCTCCACTCTACGGCCTCTACCTGGCCATTTGAAATGTGAGGCATGGACATGGTTGGCCCTATCAACCCACCATCATCAAAAGGACATCGGTTTATTTTGGCAATAACTGATTATTTCTCCAAGTGGGCTGAGGCCATTCCCCTAAAGGAAGTCAAGTCGTCGAATGTGATCAAGTTCGTGAAACACCATGTTATTTACCGTTTCGGTGTACCTCGGCGAATTGTCCATGACAATGGACCCCAGTTCATTAGCCAGGCTTTTCAGAGATTCTGCGCCAAGTTCAGAATCCAGAGTGTGTCCTCAACGGCATACTATCCTGCCGCTAATGGCCTCGCAGAAGCTTTCAATAAAACCATTGGTAAGCTTCTTAAGAAGTTCATTTCAAAAAGTCAACGTGATTGGGACAACAAGCTGGGTGAATGCTTATGGGCTTACCGCACAACTGTGCGAACCCCAACTAAAGCTACGCCATTTTCTTTGGTATACGGTGCGAAGCCGTCCTTCCACTCGAAATCCAAATCCCATCTCTACGCGTCGCCCTAACAGCGGAGATGACAACCGAGGAGAAGCATCGACAGCGACTCCAAGAACTGGAGGCCTTAGATGATAAGCGTCTGCAGGCCCAACAGCAAATCGAGCTCTACCAAGCTCGAATTACCAGAGCCTTCAACAAGAAAGTTAAAGTGCGAACTTTCAAGAAAGGCGATCTTGTCTTAGCCGTCAGAAGACCCATGGTGATGACGCACAAGACAAAAGGAAAATTCCAACCCAAATGGGAAGGACCATTTGTAGTAGAGTCAGTCTACTCAAATGGGTCATATCGCATCATAACCCCGAATGGCGATACACTTATGATGCCGATCAATGGCAGGTTCCTGAAGAAGTACTATCCTTAGATGGTATTCTTCCGCTGATCAAGTTAAAAATACACCTCTAATCAAAACAAGAAGAGCTTCTTCATGAATATCCGACGCCCCCGACGGCTAAGGATAGAGGAAAATGTTGGCTTCCAAGCCCAACATAAGTCTTCGACAACTCATCATGCTGAGGGGAATAGCATGGCTAGCCCAACTCAAACGGTAGTTGGTAAAGGCACTTCAAACCCGTTGACAGCTGAGGATTTACTAAAAATCCTAAGGGACACGTTCCCATTTGATCCGACGCCTCCGACGGCTAAGGATAGAGGAAAATGTTGGCTTCTAAGCCCAACATCAGTCTTCGACAACTCATCATGCTGAGGGGAATAGCATGGCTAGCCCAACTCAAACGGTAGTTGGTAAAGGCACCTCAAATCCGTTGATAGCTGAGGGTTTGCTAAAAATCCTAAAGTAGACTTGGCTCCACTCTTTCCTCCAAAATCCCCTACCAATTCTCATTCACAGAACGGTAGGTCTACAAAATACAACCATTACTAAGTTAACACTATACCTCTGGTAATGAAAACTTTTCAATATTCCTTGTCGAGTACAAATTTGTTTGTCAACTCTACACGGAGTATCAAATTTTCAAATCCGCCAAGTTAATACTACACCTCTGGCACTTCAAAATTTTCACTTGTCAATTCTCATCAACAGAATGACAGGTCCTCAAATTACTCTTACCATGAGTCAATCTTTGTCAAGTTAATATCACACCTCTGACAAATTACTGTTAAAGTTTAACACCACACCTCTAAACAGTAATCAAGTTTCTGCCAGGTTTAATATTACACCTCTGACAGTCACTTTTCTTCAGACTTCCACACCGAAGCTGAAATGGATGATGCTAAGTTAACACCACACCTCTAGCATCCAAGTCATTGCTAAGTTCAACAATACACCTATGGCCATGACTTTCCCTCGGACTTCCTTATGCAAGCCGAGATGACCAATGCTAAGTTCAACATTACACCTCTAGCATTACCCTCACTGTCAAGTTAAACATTACACCTATGACAGTGACACTTTTTGAGTTAAGTTAATATCACACCTCTGACTCACATCCTTGTCAAGTTAACATTACACTTCTGACAAGACCACTTCCAACCCGTTAAGTTAATATCACACCTCTGACGGTAACAAACTTTCCCAGATTCCCCACGAGTCTAGCTTCACTTGTTATTCTCTTCAACAGAATAACAAGTCCACTAAAAAAAAAAAAAAAAACCTTGTTAGGTTAACACTACACCATCAACAGTGTTTTCATCAAATCCCCAGTTGAGCTTAATCAAGTTAATCCCAAACACTTGATAAAAGTTTACCCTCCTTGGGGTTACCAATTCTACTTGTCACTTTCTCTTATAAAGTGGCGGGTCCATCAAAAATTTCACCCCTGTCAAGTTAATATTACACCTCTGACAGTACTGTGAGAGTTCCCGAAATAGGATCTTTCCCTCCAAAATTTGACTTGTTAAAATTTTCATTTTTGATAAGTCAAAGATTCTTTGCTTCTATGCGTCTGACCAAAAAGAGACAAAAAAGAGTTCAAGACAATGGAAGAGGCAAAAGAGAAGTGTCACTTTTATTTATTTCCAGGTACATGAAAGTGATACAAAAACGCTCTCTTATACAATAAGATTGAGTGTTACAGTCAAAACGCTCTCTTACAATAAGATGGAGTGTTACAATTAAGGAGTACAAAGAAGTCCCTCTCCCTTTCAGAGGTTGCACTCACTCCTTAAAGCCGCGTCTGATTCCAAGTACGCGATGTTTTGTGGCTACAATAGAAGCTGGTTACACCACGATGCATGATGTAAACATCGAAAGAGCCCTAGCTGACTAAGCTAAGAGCAATGGTGTTCTTGAGGTCCGGTGGAAGCAGAAAGTCCGGCAACCCTTCGTTTATGAACATCTCTTCCCCCAGCAGGCCATCCAGCAGACATGAGGAGTCCTTGATGTTACTTCTGGGGTGGGAGAGGAAGAGGATCCTACCTGCCGCCGTGTCCACCGTAACCTCCTCGCCGCCATACTTACCCTGACCATCTCTTGCCAGCAGGCATGATTGGTGCAGTGGATCTGAAGAGACCTTGGCGAGAGTCGATTCCTCGTCAGGGACATAATATATTCCCTTGTGGACGACGAGGACCATAATATATTCCCTTGTGGACGAATATCGAACAAGTCCGCCGGCTGAAATATTCTTCCAAGGGCCCAGCGAACCTGAAAAAGGACAATCAAGCCTACCTGCAAAGATAAACAAGAGGGTTAGCAAATCTGGAACTTGGTATACTTTAAAGAATACTAAGTAACAAACGCGGCTATTATGGAGAATTGCAAACGCGGGAATAAGCCCGCGCGGTGAGCCAAACTACTGCGTCAGCAGAGACAGACGCGAATCAGAACTGTGGAACACACAGGATTCAAATGCAGCCTCATCTTACGCCCGCGCCTAAAAGCACAAGACGCGAAAAATTTTCAAACGCCGAAAACTGCCATCTCTCTGTTGAATCAACAGGAGTTGCAAAATTCGGGTCTGAAAATTTCAGCCCAATTTGGAATTCATCCAAGTCAATGGCCTTAAAACGCGAACTTCATGAGCAAAGCCCGCGTCAAGTGCCAAGGACTTCAGTACCCGCATTTAGGGAAGCTCAAATCAATGGCACAAATTCCAGAAAAGGAATGCACCAAGATTTCATTTAGACGGTGACGTCTCCTTAAGAGAGGCCAAGGTGCAGGCCTGGATGGACTAAAGACGTCGGGGTGACATACCAGCAGAGGCCTCTACCAAGAGTTGGGCTCTCTGCATCCAAACGCGAATGAGCAAGATGATCCAAGAGACGCTTTTTCTTGAAGAGACCAAACAGGAGCATAAAAGCCCTGGGTCATCTTCATCCACAGAGCCATCTTTATCCATGAACACTGGATCCCTTTTAGAGACTTTGAAGGAGGCGAGACTTCTCAGAGCAAACCAAAGAAAGAACAGTCCAAGGTCTGGATTGTTAAAGAGGAAGAGGGTCAGCCCTATTTATAGGCAGACCCTAATAAAAGTCATTAATGGTGCGCTAATCGGAATGACTGCCAAGGTCCTATGAGAGACTGACGCGTGGAGCGTCGCTTTGGGAACCGTCGCAGACACTGGTCTCCAACCGCCAGCGCCGGTTTCGCATTAAAAGGCATTAACGCCTTCAGTCCAATGAAAAATCGACGCGTGGACAACTGCCTTGGAAAACAACGGATGACCCGTTTCCCAATCGTCAGTGAAGACTTGACGTCCAATCGTCAGTAAAGACTTGACGGTCAAAGTCAGACTGCATTTAACGCAGATGGGAAAGCCGCGTCCAAGAGTCCACGTCACCGTTCTCAAATTGGAAGGCGCGTCCATGTGACTCAAGGTCGCGTCCCTTCAGCAAACAATGCTGCGTCCCTCGCGTCTGCTCTATCTGCGTCTTTCTCAGCAGGACAAGTTCGCGTTTCACTCTATGATTGACGCTGCGTCTCATCAAAAAGGACTTAGTGAAATCTAAGTTCCTATGGAATGATGACCGCGTCTCACCCTGTGATTGACGCCGCGTCTCATCAAAAGGACTTAGTTTTATCTAAGCTCCTATGGACGGATGACCACGTCTCACTCTATGGATCAATGCCGCGTCTCATTAAGCTCGACGCCGCATCTCATTGAGAGAACTTAGTCTTACCTAAGTTCAGTATTCGCAGCCAGTGATCAGGGAGTTGAATTCATCCACAGCTAAACAAAGAAGATGGAACAAAAACTTCGAAAAAACTTTTATTATATCGAAAATAGTAAAAGTGGATACAAACACTCTAATAGAGTGTCCTCTTCTTAAAAAAAAAAAAGGGAAGAAGGGAAAAAGGCTAAAAGTCTTGATCCGGTAAAGAACGGATACGCTCCCTGAGACGATGCATCTCGTGCTGACGTGCCTTCTCAGCCTCCATCATGGCTTGGACCCGCAGCTCCTCTTCAGATAAAAAGAGTTTTGCAGCCAGCTGTGCTCGCAGAGATTCCAACCTGGAGGAATGAATGGTCTGGCTTTCTTCAGCTCGTGCCTTCGCAGCTTGTTGCTCCTCCAGCCTCTTCCGGACAGTGGCAAGCGTCTTCTCATTTTCCGCGATCATGGCTTCCGCCTTAGCAATGGCAGACCGAGCATTGGTAATGGCGAGCTCTGCGTTTTGCCGGATGAACTCGGATTCCATTGAATCGTCAGCCATTTTCTGACATTCAGCTTGGGAACGCTCGAGATTGCGGACCTCTTCAGCAACTTGTGCTTCCACCTCCTGTCGCTCTTGTTCCTGAGTGGCTAGGAGCCTAGTCAAGATAACCTGGGCTTCTTGAGAAGAACTAGCATTGTCCAAAGACTTCAGCTCTTTCAGGTCACTTCCCAGTCGCTCCACCAACAGCATACACGACTTGGCAAGCAGGGAGCCTCCGGTTAATTCGATGTTACCGGCCATGTTTTCGAGAAACGTCCGGGCAAAGTCAAAAGAGCTACGCCCAGACAGGATAAAATCGATGCACGATCGCATCGCGTCAAGGAACTGCTGCACCGTTTTACGTGTCAGGAATTCCATGGTGTCATCACCCGAGGTACTCCCCGACCCCCTTTCTATCATGAAGAAAGGGGTGCAAGCCGGCTCTTTTTGCGCGAGAGTCGTGCTGGCCACTGGCACTTCCGGAAGTGTTATCGCTTCAGGAGCCTCCACAGCTAATGATGGAACAGTAAGCGCAACCTCTGGAAGGTTCAGAGATGTTGAATTCTTGGGCGAGCCCAGCGGAGTGGAAGTCTCCCTGCTTCAACCTCTTCACCCTGCAGAATGGATTCTTCCCCAGCCTTAGGAGTTGCCTCCTCTTCCGGCAAAATTGAAGGCTCCCCAATTTCAGTAGTTGCCCTCTCTGGAATTATCTCGGCAACTGAAGCCTTGACTCCTTCGGACTGGGTCAGCTCTTTTACCGTCTCCTCGATATGCGAGGAGATCACAGCTTCAATGTCCCCGGCCGACCCTGCAGCATAAAAGAAGAAGGTTAAAACATCCTCTTCAAAATGAAAAGGGAAATTAGGTCAAAAGTGAAAAGAGTACCTTCAGTGGGAGTAATCACCAGCTGTGATACCGTTGATGGCTCACCCCCGTATATTTCTTCCTCTGAGATGTGGGAGAACTTACTCGGATCAGGAAGAGCGGGTTCATCGCCATAGTCGACCTCGTCTTCAACTCGCTCTCCCCTGAGAGTGAGGAAGACGATAGCGCCCCGCACGAGACTTCTGCAGCCGGAGCCTTGCCACCATTACCCCAGTGGTAGGACTGGGGTCAACTGCCCGAGGACTGGAAATGAAGACACAAGGTGACCCAGGTTGCTGTGCCTCATCTCTCCCTTCATGAGCAAGTAAAGATCCGGGTTGAACTGAAATCCCCGGAATATCGACATCTCCTCCACTCATGATGTCGACCTCTAGCTGCTCATCCTCGTCAGCGGTGGTGGCTCTGTCAACGAGCTCCCCTTCCTCCGTAGACCTACGGTCTCTGCTGCTCGACCTAGGGGCACGGACTAAAGGAACATCCTCTTCAGCTATATCTTCTTCCCTCGGTACCTCAACGACAGCAGGGATGTCTTCGGATTGGGAGACTTCGGTTGTCAAGTCTCTCCGAACCTTCTTGGGAGCAGGTTCAGCAGTTGAAGCAGAGCGCTGACGACGCTTGCTTACCGCCTGTCGAGTCTTTCCCGCTCGTGGCTTCGCCCTTGCTGCTTGCGGCTCCTCCCTTGTTGGTCGCGGCTCCGCTCTGATTGCTCGTGGCTCCCTTCCCGACCTTCTCTCGGCCTCCTTCTGAGCCTTCAGGTATTGGTCGATGATTTTCGAGGGTTTACCAGACTCTGACTTTGCCTCGAGATTTGCATTGATGCTCTCAATACATAAAGACCCCGGAGCAAAGTCCGGTGACTGGTTAACCTGAGAATACCAGGTGCAGAAGCTGAAGCTCATGCGGCACTTGGACCCCTCAATAGGTAGACGGAAAGTTGCTCCCGTCCCTCCGGCCACACTGTAGTACCAAGCCCGAGCACCTTCGAACAAGTTCCCTTCGAAGGCGAGTCGAGCATTGGATTCCCGACGTACAGTTGATCGTAGCCGAACTGTCGAGCGAAACGATTCGGCATGTACGGCTCGATGGTGCATGAAGTCCCTTGCCGGAAAAGCACATATCCGGGCCGGATATTAATCAACCACCAAAAGGCTCCCGCGGACAACCTCGTGAAGCCATCTGAGCCCGCGGAATCAGTACATTGATCCCCGGAGGATGCACCAGGGATCTCGGGGAAGCAGCGATTGATCTGGTAATTCGCGGGATCTGAAAGTCGCTTCCGGACGTAATATATATAAACGTCACTCCACCTCGAATCCTCCAACCGCTGTACAAAAGGGACGGAACTCTCCCTCCAACGCACCGCCGTCATCAAAGAAGGGCAGTGCATCACGTACCAAGCCAGAAGGTACGTATAAGGCAGCTCGATCTGAGAGTTAGGACGCTTCACCGTCGGATTCCCCTCTGAGTCGACATACGGCTTGCCGTGGGAGTCGGCAGTTTTCGGCGCCTCGCAGAAACTCTTGGTTAGCGCCCGCAACCCGCTTTGAATGCCAGCCACCATGGCCGGGAGAAGGGCTATAGGGTTGCTATGAGCCAAGAGCACCGTCGGGTACACCACGTCAGCAACAATAACTTCATGTGGCAACGTGGGCACCACACAACGCTTCAGCCACAGCATCAAGAAGCCTGCCAACAGTGCCCTATCGGAGATAGGGGTCCGGACTTGATGGTGGAAGCTTTCAAAACCAGGTCAGGGTCGAAACCGTCCTCGTTCGAGACCGTGGTGTAGAAGCCTTCAGAAGCCTGGTCGATCCTGTCTTCAATCTCCCTGTCGGAACTGGGAACCAGTCGGGTTATCGGAGTGTCTTTACTATCGATACCATTAAATAAATAACTGGCTCAAGACAGTTGCTTGACCCCTGCGACCGCCAGTTGGTTATCTGACCACAAATGTGGAAGTGACACATCACTTCCCAGTAAGTCTCGTACACCCGAGGAAACTCTTTCTTCAAGTGGTGGAGCTCCTCAGTGGTCGGGACATATTCCTCATACGGGATGTCCCCTGTTGCTAGCCCCGAGACCTCATGCAGCTCGTGCAGTGCAAGGCCCATCTCTCCAACCGGGGTAAAGAATGTCCCCGTCAGCGGATTGTAGCGCTCCAGGATCCCGAAAAAGTTATGAGAGCCTGATGGGATACCCCACTGTACGGCCCTGACCGCCACGTACAGTCCCACACGCTTTAGCAGATCCCCAAGGTCGGTGAGGACGAAACCTACCATTCTGCCCCACCAGTAGTTCTCCGTGGAATGGACCCACCCAGGCGCACGAAACCCGACCGGATAATCACCCTCCGCTTCCATGAACGAGTTGAGAAAGGTAGTGCCAAGTTGTGGTATCTCTCCAACCGGAACCTCAGACTTGCGCGACCCAGGGAAAAGGCCGAGAATCGACCTGTCATGGCTATCATGACGGTGTACTTTATGGGAACCCAAATCACCGAGAGTAATCTCAGGGTCGTATCGAGAAAGGTCCCATTCCATCTTCCGAGGGACGGACATGTGCTGGAAGTAGGACAGTGGGAACATCCTCTCCATGTCCGAAAGAAAGAATCTTCCACCCTTTATCTGACGGAGCCATTTATAAGTTCCGTCATACACACGATAGCCGCCGTCGTCGATACGATCTCCGAAGAAGAAGGCAGGCTTCTCCAGCTTGACGTGAGCATCTGTTGTGAATGCTGCATCGGTCATAAGTACCCGAAGAGTTCTCATGTCAACATTAGATAGCCTCTCCCTGCGATCCGGCGACTTGTCAGTAGTCACAGGGACAGTCCTTTGTAGCACAAAGGTCGAGTCCCGGTTAGCGCCACCCACATGTCCAAAGTGGCGCATCTTGGCGAGTGAGGCAGAAGGATGGGGCACTACAAAAGAAAATGACACTTAGTTAGATACTTTATTAGAAGCAAAATGCTAAGTGTTCATAACCCAGACGCAGAAGAGATACTGGACGCAGGAATTATCAAATCCGCGTCCAGACCTGCAAAACCGCGTCCAGACGCAGGAATTATCAAATCTGCGTCCAGACCTGCAAAACCGCGTCCAAACGCAGAAGAAATACTGGACGCAGGAATTATCAAACCCGCATCCAGACCTGCAGGATCCGCGTTTCCACCACCAGAATCCATGACCTTGATGTCACTTCTGGGGTGCGAAAAGAAGGGAGTTATCCACCTTAACCCTTCCATCACCATAATCGCCAGAAGTTAAGGAGGGTAATTCCCTTCCTTTCACACCCCCAGATTTCTAAGTACTTGGACTCAAGTGCCAGATTCATCAAAATCGGCAGCTGATGAAACAGAACGCAAGGATCAAATCCGCGTTCTGCAAACCAAGTCCGCGTCTGAACCCTTCACAATTAGAAATATCCTAAGTGAAGAATCCGAAACGCAGGACCCAATGGCGCGAGGGTCCAAACCCGCGCCTCGGTTATCAACTCAAAGACTGCGTCTGAGACCGCATCTTGTGTTAAAGATTCTTAGGGCTTCCGTTAATGGCGAAATCTACGCCCAACAGGCATTATACCTGGGAAAGCAGCATCCTGCGCAGAAGAAGCGCCCCTCCGGGCCTCGTCGACGGTCGCCCGTGAAGAAGATGCGGTTGGCTTGGTCTTGGGTGCCATTGTCAATCAAGAATCTGATGTGAGTATGAACAGGGAAAGAAGAACTCTGTTTCTTAAAAAACCCTAAAAACGCTCGGAGAAGAAGAGGTATCTCTCCAACTGTGGCTATTTATAGGCACAAGGATTCGCAAAGATACGCGGTGTGTGACCCGATAAAAGCTGCAGCAAATCATCGCATGACGCGTAGAGCAAATCTTCGCGAAGATCATGCGTCACGACTCCACAGCGAGTCGTCATTTGACACGTGGCGCGGGTCAGTTAATGAACCAAGAAATCCGCGCGCCAAAAGGTGAAATCCCGCCGGTTCCCCAGGCCAGCTGGCGGCGTAATCATCACACGGCACAGATTCGCACCCAAGGACGCACCTCTTCGATGGACATGCCCCGTCAGCATCTCCATAAATGCATTCGGAAAGTCGCGTCTCTCTACAAAGTCCGCGTCCGACCCAGCGGGCCCAACATCGCGTCTGCCTCATAGAAGATCAGGCGCGTTTCCATTGCCAAAGGACGCACCCTACAGAAATCGCGTCTTTAAGCCGTACTATCTCGGCTTTTTGAAAAGAACCTGCGTTCGGCCTCCTGCTTCTGCAAAATCAGTTCAACAGTACACTGACGCAAGCAGACGGCTAACCACTCCTGGCTTAAAGCACACTTGTGACAGACTAAAAGCAATCGGGGAATTTAGACTGTGCATCTAGACACTCAACATGATCAACTCTGGTGGCTTCAAAGAGTTCAAACAGTACACTCACGAAGACCAACTCCAGATAAGATCGAACCCGGAGCATCAACAGTCCAGCCATGAAGGTGAATTCAGCTAGAGTCCAAAGTATTTTGAAATCCGTCCCAGTTAACTGCGGAATATCAAAACTTTGGAGGGGGTTCTGTAGGCTGTCCAAAAGTTACTGGAGGACAAGCCATTAAAAAGCAAAGTTTCAAACTCTAGACGCGAGGGACTATCACCCGCGTCTCAGCATCAAGGCGCGTTGGCTTGACCCCCGCGTCTCAGCATCAAGGCGCGTCGGCCTGACACCCGCGTCTCAGCATCAAGACGCGTCGGCCTGACACCCGCGTCTCAGTTATAACCGCCTTGGTTAAGGGACCAATCACTGCCCACACATAAGGAAAATCAGCCCCCATCGTGGCGTGTCTTTAGCAGGCACGTGGGTTAGTTACCGCCCATGTAGCGGGGAAGTTAGCCCTCATTGTGGAGCGTTTTCAGGGGGGCACGTTCACCCCTGGGACCCCTATAAATAGCCCTGTCGCTATGAAGAGCGGTGGACTTTTGGCAATCAAAAGGAAGGAGAAGAGGACAACAGAGAGAGAACTCGCTCTTCAAGCTAGCTTGCTGCATACAAGTTACTCTTCGCTTACCTTCTCTTTTAGAGTTTTGGTAGATGGAGCTGAGTTACTCTTTCTAACCGGCCGAAGAGGAGATCCCTGAAGGACGGTCATCCGGTCAACGGAGAACAAGATTCACTCTCCACCGCCACACGAAGAACCCAGCCTTAAACAAAGGGGGGATTCAAGATTCAATATCCTCCCTCCCTTGTAACCAGAAGGAACAGTTGTTGTTGTAATCCTTTTCATTTGATTCAGGAAAACTTTCACTGCAATATTCCGTCTCTCTCCTTTCCCGGGTCATACATATATGATACATATTTGGCAATGTTGTGATATGGCAATGTAGGGAACACTTGTTATATGGAAATATTTTTATACTTTTGCAGGAGAGAACAAAACACTTGACTTATTACTATCTATTTGTTATAACTGTTTACTGCAAGGGGAGTTTCTCTCGGGGGGTTTTCATATACACAGCTATCATCATCAAAAAGGGGGAGAATGTTGAAGCCTACAAGATTGAACGATTTTGATGATGAATAACAAAGTGATACAGATGCATTTGGAGCTCTATCTCAAGCATTTATATAGAGTTCTGATTGCTCAACCTCAGATGAAGACTTTGAGTATTTATGTGTATTTTTGAATTATTGTTAAAAGCCTTGAATACACACACAATACTATATAGTCGACTTGACCAACTATAGTCGACTGACCTATCCCCTAGTCGACTTGACAATTTTCCCAGTCGACTAAGTCCTTCCATAAAAAATATCCCAACTCTCTGTTTTGTTTGTCATCAGAATTAGTCGACTCCCCCTAAAGTATAGTCGATTAACCCTAACATAGTCGACTAACCTTGTTCTTATAGTCGACTAAAAACAGTTTCCAAAAACTTGTTATCTATATCAGTCTAAGTATAGTCGACTTACCTCCTATATTAGTCGACTAACTTGAAAAATTTTGTTCTTATAGTCGACTAACCTCCATACCCTAGTCGATTAATAGCAGTTTCTGACTGTTGTACAGTTAGTGTGTTTCTGGTATTTTATCCAACGTTTTAAATTTTAAATTTGAATTGATAACTTTCCTAACTGACTATAGATTTCAGCTATAAATAGGGATGTATCTAGGTCAAATCAATCACCAATTCAAGACTCAAGTTTTCAGCCTTAAAAACTCTGTTCAAAATTCTATTTTTCTGAAAACTTATTTTCACTTTCTGTTTCTGTAATAACACCTAGAGGGGGGTGAAATAGGTGTTGGCTAATCTAATGGTCACTTATGAACAAATAATGCGGAATTAAAACTAAGATGACCAAATTAAACTTCTTTTAATAAAACACTTAGGTATAACACAAGAGTGTTGCCGAATTCCCCTTGCGAGGCTCTGGACAAGCTCCTCTAGATTCCCCTTGAATGGGTTGAGGTGCCGCGTTGGCTCTCTTGGTTGAATACTAGTGTTAACAAGCAATCCCACGCAAGTATATAACAATATAGCACAAGGTATATCAAGCATGTACAAGTGAAGACAATGAAAGTAAATGCAATATAAAAGAGACAAAGAGAGAGAGGGGAAGAGTAAGCATCGCAAACACAAAGGGTTTGTTTCGAGGTTGAGCACACTTGCTCTACATCCCCGCCTTCGACACACGAAGGGTTTCCACTATGCAAGATCCCACTGGATCTCTCCTCGGTGCCGCAACACCTACAAGCCCTCGGACTCCCAAGTCCCGTACACACGCAAGTCCCCGACTCGCCGAGGCCGCACCTCGAACCAAAAGAGTTCACAACCGAACTCCACACCACAACGAGCACACTTGCCCGTATCCTCAAGTAACAAAGAAGGATCTTTGGTGATCACAACACTTTGATCACCTTACAAAGCTCTCACTACAACCTCTCTATAGGATAGATATATCTATGGATGCTCAAGTGTAGTGTGAGAAATCAGGAAAAGAAAGCTATGGAGGAAAACTCAAAGAATCACTATATACTCTCTTGATAAAAACTCCTTTTGATTGAATATTTGCTCTCAAATTGTGGAGAAAACTTCTAAATGAGTGGGAAAACTGCTCAAGAAGTCTCAAAAATCTTAACCTCAAACAGTTGACAAGACCCCCCTTTTATAGGCTGCCAGAAATAGAGCCGTTGGGGTTCTGTCAGTGCTGTCCGTCGACCGCCGGTCGACCGGCCAACGGTCATATTTCTGACCGTTGACCACCGGTCGACCGGCTCGGTCGACCGATCATTTCCAGAGAGCAGAACTCTCTGGAGCGGTCGACCGCCGGTCGACCGGACCATTGGAGCAGAGGGCATTCTCTCTATCGGTCGACCGGTCCCGTCGACTGATATTTCCAGAGAGGCAAAGCTCTCTTGGTCGGTCGACCGACCCGGTCGACCGGCCACTGTGCTGACAATGTGCACAAGGCCGTGCAATCGGTCGACCGGTCCGGTCGACCGGACTTGGCCTGTCAGCCAGTCTCCAGGTCTGAAAACAGGATTTGAAATCGATCTTTTGGCTTACTAAAATCCCATAAATTCACAGTAAATCTAAAAGATAGTTTTAATCCCAATAAAACTGTTTTTCTAAAAACAAGTATTTCTAAACTTATTTTTCCATAACTTCACAAATACAAAAACAGGATATTTGAGTTCATTTAAAAGCATGGTGTGTATGATATGATCCACTACACAATCAATATGGAATATCTATGTTTTTGACATAAAGCTCTAATCATGATTTTGGTTAAAGATATGAACTATGAAATACCAAAATCCAAGATAAATATTTTGTCTCAAAGAAAATCTTTGTTCTAAATAAAATTCTTTTCTAAACATAAAAACTCTTTTATGAAAGCCACTTTAATCAAGAGTTCTAATCAAGAGTTGTGTGTGATATAGACTTGAGCAACCACCAACTATCTATCCTTTACATCTTTTACTAAACAAAAATACAAATCTTATACCTAGACACAAGTCTTCATCTTCTTGAAGTCTTCACTTGAAGGCTTCTCATCTTCTTGACTTGGTCCAGCTTGATCCAAAAGCTCCTTGGATCACATCATGCAAGCTCCAATCTTGTTCTTTTATCCTTTGTTGAGCTATGCAAACTACTAAGATCTGATCTCAAATCTGTCACTAATTAGCACAAGATCATTAGTAAATATACTTCATGAGTTGATCATCATCAAAACTAGGGCGATAGGCCTTTGGGCCAACAATCTCCCCTTTTTGATGTGACAAAACTCATGAGGTTATATATGCATGGATTAAAGTAAAGCTTCAAAAAGCTCCCCTTAACTCATGCATACCAAATAAATAATAGATAGGCAATAAAGCACATGACATGTATGCAATGTAGGAGATGCAATCATATAAATCAATCATAAATCAAATCTTTTGCTCCTATTGCAATATAACATATATGCATAATAAGTGAGGAAGACAAATACTTCTCCCCCTTACGCAATGAAAACATGCATATACAATCTAAAATCTTCTCCCCCTTTTTGGTCAATCATCAACAAAGGGTTCAAAGCGAAACCAAATCAAATAAATTTTCTCCCCCTTTTTGTCAAAAACAAAAAAAAAAATCAATGAGGGGTAATACAAACCAATGGTAAAATTACTAAAGATTTATATGCGATATAAATTCATGAAGAGGAAGGACGCTAAGTTAGCTTCCCTACACATATGCATTACATGAAAGAGGGATGTGAAGCCCTAATTCACATAACACACATTATGTAATGAATAAGAGGAGATGTGAAGCTCCCCCCTACACACGTGTACCATATAAAGAAAAGATGTTAAGCTTCTCAATACACAATACACTCAACATGAATCTACATATGGAAGAGATGTTAAGCTCTCTCTTGCATATAGACAATACAAATCAAAATTTTGAATTTTTCTTTATCAAAACAAAATTTTAACTTTTCTTAGTAACACCAATTTTGAGATATCAATTGTAAATAATCAATTTTTGAATTTTTGATACCAATTTCAAACACAATGCATAAGCTTATATGAAACCAATTTGAAATCTAATTAAGCTTAGCATCAACAATCTTTGTGCTTTAAAGGAAATACCTTGTAAAATAAGCACAAATAGATAACATATATGTATGACAAGATAATACCAATAGAAATTGATATAATTTGAAGGCATGCTATACATACAATCAAATATGGATATACACAACATGAAGTCATATTGATACCAATTACAAATAACCAATGATACCATTGAAAAGTAAGCATAAGTGTATACATCATAATCTACCCATATGAAGAATTCGAACTAGTTAAATGAACTTGTTTAAGAACTAGTACGAGATCCTTCCATCAGGAATAAGTTAAAAAGTTTTTTTTTCATGAAAGATCATGAAACACAAGGCACTAAAAACACTCTATCTATAAAGTCCAATTTAAAAAAATGAGTGAACTAGTGTTATGTGGAACATGGCATCATGAAAAATAGCAATAAAACTTCAATATTCCTTCAAATCATAAATTTTGAATTCTTGAAATCCATCACAAAAATTTTATTGTACCATTTTAAAAACACAAAATTTTATTAAAACAAAATTTATATTTCAAGATATATGTATGTTTTGTCAAGACATTAAGTATACATACATATCCCTAAAATACAATTTGAGTCCATAAAGTAGATTTGCATTAAAGGCAAATGACTCAAGAGGTATCCATGTATATCTTAATGTTTTTTGCAAGACAAGCATATACATGAAATGAAAAAACACATGGTCAAATCACAAGTCCAAAATGGGAATACAAGTTTGAGATGTAATTATCATCAAAACTAAGCAATACAAGCACATCTAATGTGTTCAAATAGGCATTCAAGCCACAATATAAATAGATTTATTTGTAGCCCATAATATGTACAAGTATAAATCCTAGTGTTGATAAAGGTTTAACATTCAAACTAATATTCAAATCATGAAGCATCAAATAAATTTTGAGAATATAAAGAATTTATCCATATATTGTAAATACCAATTGTAAAATAGGATCATGTGTAAATCTCAAAGGCTATTTGAAGAATAACTAACTAGTATAAATTGTTTTGAAAAACTAGTTAAAGTTCCTTCAAATATGTCAAATCATATGTTTTTCATGAATGAGACTAGTACTAAAAATTCAAGCACTCATAGTCCATAAAGCTCATAAATATTTTTTGAAATAAAAGAATGAGTGTTTAAAGGTTATGTAAATAGTAGTTTTTATGAAAGTTGTCATTGAAGCTCAAATCACATAGAAATCATTGTTATCAAAACAAAATCATTTTTATTAAAAAACTACAATCTTCATGGTATATGTATGAATTATACAAATCTAACAATACACATACATATCCCAAATTGTAAAAGAGTCTATCAAATATTTCATGAAAGCTAGAGACTCAAGGTATACATGTATATTTTATAGATTTGAATTAAACACACCTATACATGAGGTAAAATCAAAGATAGGCATAACAAGTATAAATGACCGAATCATCAAAACTAGCCTATACACATGCATATAGTGGATACAAATGAGCATGAAGTCCAATATATATGAGTCAATTGTAGTTCACATATACATATATGTATAAATGCAAGTTTTGACGCATTCTACATTAAGCATGTAAATGCCACGTGAAGCACATAAAACTTAAAACATGAACATGCTATGAATGATATTATGAACATAAAAGCATGTACATAATAAAATAGGAGTTTAGAATGTTACCAACCCAAAGCTCCTAGCATGGTGGTTGATCCACCAAGCTCTTGATAGCGATGCAACCCAAAAGTATATCCATCATGTCCAAGTGCATCCACTACCAAGGTACCATCCCTCTCACTTTTGAGAGAGCCCTCACCTACATCACAAGCAAAAGTGGGGGTTTTTGGTACCCATATTTTCTTGGGTCCTTTGGGGTAGCTTTATTATAAGGCCCAAAATCCTTTAGACATAGCAAAATATAAGTTATGCTTCTTATCAAAACAATATTTTGCTAAATGGCTTTGCGACCACAATGTGTACAAGTGTACACCCTATCATGATGCTTATGAGTGTGATTGTGATCGTGATGTGCAACATAAGCATGAGCATGATGTGTATGTGCAGGAGCATGGGGAACTTGTTTCTTTGAAACAAAAGATTCCAACTTAGAATGATTGAATGCACATGTGCTCAAATTAGAGCTCAAATTTTCTATCCTATTTTTCAAATTCTTAATCTCATTTTGATCAATGTGAGCATGAGAAGCATGATGAGATATATGATCATTTTTCTTTTTCTTTTGTGAAACAAAATCCTTTTCTTTTTCACAAATTTTTCTTTTAAAGATTTATTTTCTTGAAAACAACTTCTTTTGTTTTTTCCACCAAATCAATCTTATTTTTCAAAATCATATTTCCTTCACATAAAACATTCAATTTAGACATTAAGGAAATATTCTCATTTTTCAAATCTTCATTCTCTTTTTCTAAACATGCAAGTTTATTTCTAAAGAATCATTTTCTACATGCATGCAATCAAAATTCTTTTTCAAATTCTTGTTATCTTTTTCTAAGCATGCAATGTTATTTCTATATGGTCATGTTCCTTATCATGCAAGCAATGTCCTTTTTTCAATTTTTATTTTCCTTTTTAATCATGTCATATTTCTCAAGAATTGTTTGGCAAAATGAAGTGAGCTCATCATATGACATGTCCTCATCATCGGATTCGGAGTTACCTCAAGGGGGTTATCCCCTTGGACCATATAGCATACGTTGGAGATGTCGCTTCCAACGTCCGAATCGCTCCCCGCATAGTATAGATCTTTCTCGCCAAGGGAGATGAGGGTGTTCCATACTACAAAAGCCGATTCAATGTTAGAAACCCTAGATAAATAGTCATTATTTAGGGTACATTTAAGAGCATGAAGGGCTTTAGCATTAGCCAATATTCTTACCATCTATACAATATTATTATTAGTAGTGGCAAGATAGACATGAATTCCTAAGGCCTTGAGGTACAATGACATCTTACCTTCCAAGTTTGGATGTTAAGAATATCAAAGGTGGGTGGTGACATGAAGTCCATGGTGAGGTGTGTGTGTACAAAAAATATTGTGATTAGCCTAAAAGGAGGATCTTTAACTCTTAGGTTGTTAGACCCAATATCAAGAGCACTAGCTCTGATACCAATTGTAATAACACCTAGAGGGGGGGTGAATAGGTGTTGGCTAATCTAATGGTCACTTATGAACAAATAATGCGGAATTAAAACTAAGATGACCAAATTAAACTTCTTTTAATAAAACACTAGGTATAACACAAGAGTGTTGCCGAATTCCCCTTGCGAGGCTCTGGACAAGCTCCTCTATATTCCCCTTGAATGGGTTGAGGTGCCGCGTTGGCTCTCTTGGTTGAATACTAGTGTTAACAAGCAATGCCTCCACGCAAGTATTAACAATATAAGCACAAGGTTATATCAAGCATGTACAAGTGAAGACAATGAAAGTAAATGCAAGATATAAAGAGAAGACAAAGAGAGAGGAGGGAAGAGTAGCAATCGCAAACAAAAGGGTTTTTTCGAGGTTCGAGCACACTTGCTCTACATCCCCGCCTTCGACACACGAAGGTTTCCCACTATGCAAAGATCCCCCGGATCTCTCCTCGGTGCCGCAACACCTACAAGCCCTCGGACTCCCAAGTCCCGTACACCGCAAGTCCCCGACTCGCCGAGGCCGCACCTCGAACCAAAGAGTTCACAACCGAACTCCACACAACACGAGCACACTTGCCCGTATCCTCAAGTAACAAAGAAGGATCTTTGGGTGATCACAACACTTTGATCACTTACAAAGCTCCTCACTACAACTCTCCTATAGGATAGATATATCTAGTGGATGCTCAAGTGTAGTGTGAGAAATCAAGGAAAGAAAGCTATGGAGGAAAACTCAAAGAATCACTAATATACTCTCTTGATAAAACTCCCTTTGATTGGAAATATTTGCTCTCAAATTTGTGGAGAAACTTCTGAAATGAGTGGGAAAAACTGCTCAAGAAGTCTCAAAAATCTTAACCTCAAAACAGTTGACAAGACCCCCTTTTATATAGGCTGCCAGAAATAGAGCCGTTGGGGTTCTGTCAGTGCTGTCGGTCGACCGCCGGTCGACCGGCCAACGGTCATATTTCTGACCGTTGAAGCCACCGGTCGACCGGCTCGGTCGACCGATCATTTCCAGAGAGCAGAACTCTCTGGAGCGGTCGACCGCCGGTCGACCGGACCATTGGAGCAGAGGGCATTCTCTCTATCGGTCGACCGGTCCGGTCGACTGATATTTCCAGAGAGCAAAGCTCTCTTGGTCGGTCGACCGACCCGGTCGACCGGCCACTGTGCTGACAATGTGCACAAGGCCGTGCACATCGGTCGACCGGTCCGGTCGACCGACTTGGCCTGTCAGCCAGTCTCCAGGTCTGAAAACAGGATTTGAAATCGATCTTTTGGCTTACTAAAAATCCCATAAATTCACAGTAAATCTAAAAGATAGTTTAATCCCAATAAAAACTGTTTTTCTAAAACAAGTATTTCTAAAACTTATTTTTCCATAACTTCACAAAATACAAAACAAGATATTTGAGTTCATTTAAAAGCATGGTGTGTATGGATATGATCCACTACACAATCATATGGAATATCTATGTTTTTGACATAAAGCTCTAATCATAATTTTGGTTTAAAGATATGAACTATGAAATACCAAAATCCAAGATAAATATTTTGTCTCAAAGAAATCTTTGTTCTAAATAAAAATTCTTTTCTAAACATAAAAATCTTTTATGAAAGCACTTTAAATCAAGAGTTCTAATCAAGAGTGTTGTGTGATATAGACTTGAGCAATCCACCAACTATCTATCCTTTACATCTTTTACTAAAACAAATACAAATCTTATACCTAGACACAAGTCTTCATCTTCTTGAAGTCTTCACTTGAAGGCTTCTCATCTTCTTGACTTGGTCCAAGCTTGATCCAAAAGCTCCTTGGATCACATCATGCAAGCTCCAAATCTTGTTCTTTTATCCTTTGTTGAGCTATGCAACTACTAAGATCTTGATCTCAAAATATGTCACTAATTAGCACAAGATCATTAGTAAATATAACTTCATGAGTTGATCATCATCAAAACTAGGGCGATAGGCCTTGGGCCAACAATCTCCCCTTTTTGATGATGACAAACTCATGAGGTTATATATGCATGGATTAAAGTAAAGCTTCAAAGAGCTCCCCCTTAACTCATGCATACCAAATAAATAATAGATATGGCAATAAAAGCACATGACATGTATGCAATGTAGGAGATGCAATCATATAAATCAAATCATAAATCAAATCTTTTGCTCCTAATTGCAAAATATAACATATATGCATAATAAGTGAGGAAGACAAATACTTCTCCCCCTAAGCAATGAAAACATGCATATACAATCTAAAATACTTCTCCCCCTTTTTGTCAATCATCAACAAAGGGTTCAAAGCGAAACCAATCAAATAAAATTTTCTCCCCCTTTTTGTCAAAAACAAAAAAAAAAATCAATGAGGGGTAATACAAACCAATGGTAAAATTACTAAAGATTTATATCGATATAAATTCATGAAGAGGAAGACGCTAAGTTAGCTTCCCTACACATATGCATTACATGAAAGAGGGATGTGAAGCCCTAATTCACATAACACACATTATGTAATGAATAAGAGGAGATGTGAAGCTCCCCCTACACACGTGTACCATATAAAGAAAAGATTTAAGCTTCTCAATACACAATACACTCAACATGATCTACATATGGAAGAGATGTTAAGCTCTCTTGCATATAGACAATACAAATCAAAAATTTTGAATTTTTCTTTATCAAAACAAAATTTTAACTTTTTCTTAGTAACAACAAATTTTGAGATATCAATTGTAAAATAATCAAATTTTGAATTTTGATACCAATTTCAAAACACAATGCATAAGCTTATTATGAAATACCAATTTGAAATCTAATTAAGCTTAGCATCAACAATCTTTGTGCTTTAAAGGAAATACCACTTGTAAAATAAGCACAAATAGATAACATATATGTATGACAAGATAATACCAATAGAAATTGATATAATTTGAAGGCATTCATACATACAATCAAAATATGGATATACACAACATGAAGTCATATTGATACCAATTACCAAAGAAATAACCAATGATACCATTGAAAAGTAGCATAAGTGTATACATCATATAATCTACCATATGAAGAATTCGAACTAGTTAAATGAACTTGTTTTAAGAACTAGTACGAGATCCTTCCATCAAGGAATAAGTTTAAAAAGTTTTTTTTTCATGAAAGATCAATGAACACAAGGCACTAAAACACTCTATCTATAAAGTCCAAATTAAAAAAAATGAGTGAACTAGTGTTATGTGGAACATGGCATCATGAAAAATAGCAATAAAACTCAATATTCCTTCAATCATAAATTTTGAATTCTTGAAATCCATCACAAAAATTTTATTGTACCAATTTTAAAAACACAAAATTTTATTAAAAACAAAATTTATATTTCAAGATATATGTTGTTTTGTCAAGACATTAAGTATACATACATATCCTAAATACAATTGAGTCCATATAAGTAGATTTGCATTAAAGGCAAATGACTCAAGAGGTATCCATGTATATCTTAATGTTTTGGCAAGACAGCATATACATGAAATGAAAAACACATGGTCAAATCACAAGTCCAAAATGGGAATACAAGTTTGAGATGTAATTATCATCAAAACTAAGCAATACACGCACATCTATGGGTTCAAATAGGCATTCAAGCACAAATATAAATAGATTTATTTGTAGCCCATAATATGTACAAGTATAAATCCTAGTGTGATAAAGGTTAACATTCAAACTAAATTCAAATCATGAAGCATCAATAAATTTTGAGAATATAAAAGAATTTATCCATATAATTGTAAAATACCATTGTAAAATAGGATCATGTGTAAA
>JAVJIF010026674.1:0-53424 GCA_038442645.1 Agave tequilana
GTTCTCACACAAGCTCTCGAGTCTGATGATGAGGAAGATACATATCACCCAGATATAAATGAAGACGACGCTTCCGATTAGGACCAAGAAGGTTCTTAAAGAATGTAAGTATATTCAACTCGCACCTTCAATTACATATCTGTCGTCTAGTGCGTGTTCCCATAAGAGAAGGACGATTGGAGAAGAAACTATTATTTCCACACATCCATTAAGATTGGAGAGAAGAATTGTAAAGTAATAATGGATAGTGAAAGTTGTGTCAATGCAGTATTGTCCAAATGATTGAGAAGGTTGGATGAAAGGCTAAACCTCATCCCATTTATAAGGTATCATGGATCAACTCCACTGCTCTAGATATGAAACAACGATGTCTTGTCCCGATTGAGTTTGATGTTTATAAAGACGAGATATGGTGTGATGTGTTACAATGGATGTAGGTGGAATCATATTAAGTGACCATGGCTCTACGAC
This sequence comes from Agave tequilana, assembly GCA_038442645.1. Classification (NCBI taxonomy): domain Eukaryota; kingdom Viridiplantae; phylum Streptophyta; class Magnoliopsida; order Asparagales; family Asparagaceae; genus Agave; species Agave tequilana. The sequence goes on from JAVJIF010026674.1 coordinate 472, forward strand.
AGTGATGTTACCATTCATGGTCGATCAAACATGTGTCGATTTGAGAATGAGGTTAAGAAGATTAAATTGACACCCTACTGACCTATAGCTAAAAAGTCTCAACTTAATGCATCGAAAAAGTCGCAAGGAGTTAATTTGATCAGTGCAATAGAACTTGTTGAAGAACTCAAGAATGGTGTCCCATTTATAATCCTAGTGCTAGAGAAGTGGTTAAAACGTCGGATAGCACTATTCCTCCGGAAGTCACCCCGTGACTGAGAAGTTTAGAGATGTCTTCCACGATGATCTTCTAAATAGATTACCAACTGATGTGTGATATTCAACACACTATCGATCTAGTACCCGGATCAAGTCTACCCAACTTGCCACATTACCAAATGAACCCAACCGAGCATGTGTGCTTAAGAGACAAGTCGATAAATTGGTAGAACAAGGTTTCATAGAGAAACATGAGCCCATGTGCGGTCCTCCTTGCGTTATTAATGCCGAAAAAAGATGAATTATGGCATATGTGCATGAATAGTAGAGCAATTAATAAGATCACAATCAAGTATCGTTTTCCCATTCTGAGGTTGGATGATATGCTAGATATGATGTCTGGTATCACAATCTTTTTAAGATAGATCTTAAAAGTGGCTATCACGAAATCCACATTCGTCCGGGAGATGAATGAAAAATCGTTTTCAAGACGAAAGATGGACTATATGAATGTATGGTTATGCCTTTTGGATTGACCAACGCTCCGAGTACATTTATGCGAATGATGACTCAAGTATTACGACTCTTTATGGGAAATTTCTTGTAATTATTTTGATGATATGCTCATTTATAGCCACTCTCGTGAGCAATATTTAGACCATTTAGGTCAAGTTTGTACTGTGTTGAGAAAAGAAGAATTGTATGCTAACCGAAGAAGTGTGTCTTGTTTGCAACACAAGTTCACTTTCTAGGTTTTTGTCATTTCTTCGAATGGAGTTTCTGCAGATTCAAAAAAAATGAGTCATTGAGGAATGGCCGGCCACCCGTGAGGTGAGAAATTTTCACGGACTGCTATCTTCTACCAACAGTTTATAAAAAAGTTCAACACTGTCATGGTCCCGATTTTGGACTGTCCAAAGAAAGATGAGTTTCAGACACTTATCAAAGTTTGACCTGTGGAACATAACAAATAAGTGAATATTTGTGCTTGAATGTTCAGGGAATGGCTGAGTTTACTCGATGCCATTACTGGGTTTTAGGCATGTTAACTTGTCATGCCTGCCCTAAACAGGCGTTAGAAGATACCTTTGCGGTAACTGGAGGAGACAAGGCTGAAAAGCAATTTTGGCGGCCCAGTAACATTATCTGTTATAATGTTATTACATATAGAGATACTTCAATTTCTCCATTAACTTAAACTTTATCGTTATGTGAAAGAATTCCATTGTCAAAGTGAAATATCATGCTACACAATATATTATCTCTACTAACTTTAATACTTAAATTTAAGAATATCTGGTAACTTTTTATTTATAGTATTTTTTTTATATTTCTATTGTTATCTTTTTACTCTTCAGTTCAATTGCGAACCACCTTACACAGCTTCTTATAGAACCTTAGGTAGCATTCAAGCCTGATGCAAACTTGTAAAGAAAGTGAAAATAGAGATTGGAGTTTCATTGTAAAGATTCTGATTTTTTGAGTTTATAAAGTTACGTTGAAGTTTGATAAAAAGAAGAGGATGTTGACAAATACAAATGAACCTGGCATTTCCGACAATTCTACTTTAATTTATATGTACCCTTGTGAAACGGTATTATCCTGGAAATAAACAAGGCATGGTAACTAGGATTAATGAGATTGGTGAGGGCTTCATTGGCTTTTCTCTGAATACTGCTCCTTTAAAATAAGATGGCAGCAACTTTACCCTCTCTTTAAGTTGGAGATATTACTAGAAGCTTTTCGAGGTCTCTCATGACTCAACTTCATTCCTCTGCTGATTTCATTGATTGGTCAGAGCTAACATGTGTAACCAATATGCCAATATGGTTCTAGACAAGAGCATCATAATTATCATTTGAAGTTTGTTTGTATGAATGGGCATAGTTTTCTCCGGGCATTATGTGTCTTCTGTACACAACCTAAAGATATCTGGTATATCGAGATGAAATTCAAGCTTCATATATTGGTACTGAGAATCCCTTTGGTATGTTTCATACAAGTGAATTGGCTGTGTAATTTGCTCTGTTTCATTCTCATATTTCATGTCTTGTTTGGACAAATTTCATGTCTTTCTTAGACAAATTTGCCATTCCAGTAGACAATGTTTTTCTGTTATAGTTTTCCTGTGTTACGTGGATATCCTTTACTGTCTTATTGTTTTAAGATAATCTTGCACTACAAAAATTATAACCCGCTAATTTCATACCAGGTCATTGAACACAAGCCTTATGATCACAAGGCTGATGTTTTCAGTTTTGGTATCATGTTATGGGAACTGCTTACAGGAAAGGTAATTTCATCGTTTTCTGGGATTGTAACGGTCTAGTAATTGTACCTTTTCCATGTTGCTGAAGTGTAATTCTCTTTTTCATTTTATTCTCAGCTTCCTTACGAGTACCTAACACCATTACAAGCGGCGGTGGGTGTTGTTCAAAAGGTATTCATGATTCCTCAGTATTATAATCATTGATTTGTCAGTATTAGGTATGTTATCACTTCGTCTGGATACTGTCTCTGTTAATACCGACCTGAAATGTGTGACTAGTCATCATAACTAAGCATTCCCTTTGACAATAAAAGAAAAAAAATAAAGAAAAGAAGAGGCCCCGATGGGGACATCAAGTGGATTTACTTAGTTTATTTAGTTGGTTTAGTAGTTGGTTTATTTTAGTCTATTTTAGTTTTCTTTTTAGTCCCACATTGGTTGTGGTGGGTAATCTCCCTGGATGTAAGCCTATATAAGGCCAAGATTACTGTTTAATTATTTAGTTAATGATTGATGATGAAAATTACCGTATGAGCATTTTTTGAGTAGTCTGTGTACTTCGGGTGAGATGCCGAAGGGAGAGATTCTCAAATCCTATCTTGAGTGATAAACCCTAAGATAAGATTTTCTAGTGTTCGTCCCCATCATTTTGGTATCAGAGCTAAATTTTGCTCTTTTCCACTTCTTTCACAAAATCCTAACTTTCACAAAATCCTTTTCCCTCTACCAAAACTTTCACAAAATCTCAAAACCCTAGATCTTGAAAATAAAGAAAGAGAAAAATTCAAAAAATCACTGTTCACAGTTTACTGTTCACGCAGAACTGTTACTGTTTATTGTTCACGCGGAATTGTTCACGGTTTACTGTTCATGCGACATTGTTTATTGCAGAGCGCAGCCGGAGTCCGGAGTTCATTTCAGGTCCATTCGGAGTCTGATTCGAGTTCCGTCTAAGCATTGGATGCCTGACTGAGTCTCGGGACCAGTGAAAGATTTCACAGTAGTTGGATAGCAGATCTGACCTTCACAAGTCCGTGCTTGGTGTCGATACTATTTCTGCAGCAGAAGTTTAGCGTTTCAGGCCATATTTCTAGCCTGATTTGAGTTCGTTTCGAACTATTGAGATTATTGGGTAATTTTGATCTTTAGGCACTGAATTTTCTCCACGGGCTTTTACTTTTGTGGTAGATACATAAATACTGATGCGAATGAAAAGGAAGTGGAATGGAATATGTATGCGGCTCTCTCATATTTCAGGGTTCTGATAATCAGATTGGGTATGAGGAGAGGGAAATCAATCTTGAAGCTTTCTTCAGTTATTTCATCTGATATCTTAGCAGAAGTACCATTATACCCAAATGAAGCTGGTTGGACATGCTTATTGGTGGTGGAAAGACAGCCATGTTGGCAATCAGTGTGGTTTGTCTTACAAGATTATCTTCGTAGTCTGTATGCTCCACACCTTCTTTATGCATCTGAGATAGATTGCGGAGAGCCCAATGTTGAGCAAGAGCCCGAGTTTGAGAGCCGATCAATCACTGAAATCTGCATTAAGTTTCAGGTGGCCCTAGAGAGATTTGTAAAAGCCATGCTGTAAAGATGGACAAAAATCCAGAGCCTCTAGTCCTTATTGAGACTGACATTCTTGAGGAGTCAGGGTCAAGTTGCTGAGTTGGAGCTCGAGCCAGAACCAGATATTGTAGCTAAGCCAGAGCTAGAGCTAGTGGTTATTGATGAGCCCGAACTAGAGGCAGAGATAGAAGCAGGTTCGAAGACTCAGCCGAGTCGTAGTCGACTCGGCCGAGTCATATCCGACTCGGCGGGTGCCGAGCCGATTCTGAGATCCGGTTTGACCTACCCTCTCAGTTTCAACCAAGTCGGGCAGAATCAGAATCGGTTCGGCCGATACCCGATATGAATCGGGTCGACTCGGCTAAGTCGACTCCGATTCTGGCCTGAGTCGGTTCCCACTGTGCGCTCGTGACTCGATCTGGTTAAAAGAGAGAAAAATGGAAAAACATGGGGGAAAAGACTGGATCTAGAGCTTACCTTCGCCCACCCTCATTGTCGTCATTCGCTAGCATCGTCGTAGCCCACCGCCGTCGTCGCCTTTAGCCCGCCCTCGTCGCCGCTGATCTCTCTGTCTCTCTCCCCCTCCCTCCTTCCGCTCAGTAAGGGAGGAAGAGGGGGAGAGAGACAGAGAGAGATCAGAGCTCTCTCTCCCTCCCCTCCCTATTTCCCTCTCTTTCCCTCTATGATCTCCCCTTCTCTTTTAGTCAATCTCTTTCTTCCCCTTCTCTTTCAGCCAACCCCTCTCTTATTCATTAACCCTCCCTCCGATCTCTCTCTCCTCTTCTCTCTCTCAGCCAATTTATCTCTCTCTCTTATTTATTAACCCTCAAATATTTCACATTAACCCCTCAAGTCTTTCATATTACCCCTCAGATCTTTCTTATATTTGGGTATTTCTTATATTTACCTCTCAAAATTTTCATATTTCTAAATTTATCACCCAAATTATCATATTTTCCCAATTACCCTTCAAATCTTGATATGTTTTGGTAATGTGATAAATAAATATTGATGTCTATATTCTTTTAAGAATTGTCGTGAATTTTCAGAATTTTTGAACGTTCTATATAGCGTTTTGCGGATATCACCTGAGACATCAAAGGCAACATGGTGCCAAAATTTAAATATGCTGGAGAAGAGAAAAATAAAACTGTCATTAGAATGCTTAGCACAAGAACAAGTTTTTTTACGAAGAGCCATGGGAAACTGCGGACAGTTTGGTAGAAGAAGGTAATTTAGAAGGGGCAAGCTTACATAATCGGTAGTAGTCTTCTTTCACCATTGATAAACTAGAGTGGATGTGGGTCTTCAGGTGTACTTGGGACACGAAATAGATTAACATGAGTGCTTGAAGGAAGTAGTGGCAAGGAGACTGAAGAATGTGGTGTGTTTTTAAAGAAAGTGACATCACATAAACCACATACTTTCTACTTATTAGATTCCAACTAGAACAAAAACACCTCAAACTGCTTGGATCTAGCGTATCATGACGTTTATCAAGAATATGAACATAACATATACACCCAAATAATTGGTGGTAAAATAAACAATTGTTTATCTGGATAAAGAATTAAAAAAATGGAGTTTTGCCCGTCACAGTAGAAACAACCCTATTAATTAAGTGATAAGCAGCAGTAAGCACAACGTCAACCCTAAGACACTTGGGTGCATGTATTTAAATCATTATTGTGATTTTTTTCAGCAACATTATTTTATTGAGGTGTTTGAGCGCACAGACTAATGGATTATCCCATGAGAAACACAATAATTTTGAAGAGTGTTCATAGTCTAAAGCACTATCAAATTGTAATATCTTAAGAGAACAATTAAATTGATTGTTAGTCTTTTTTTGAAACCATTGAAAAATTGAGAGAAACTGAGAATGATCTTTCATTAAAAATAACCGAGTCAAATGAGAATAATCATCTATAAAAGTTAGAAAATACGAGAACAGCCATTTTTCTAAGGTGATTACTAATCAACTAGTATGTTAGTTGGCATATTCCTAAACCATCTCAACCAATTTCCCCATATTTTATCCTTGGTAAGAAAAACCTCTAACTTATTATGGATGCACTTATTTCTTATCATATGATTTAGCATATTGTCACTCACTCATCCATATAGTGGTCATTTGTGGTCCACTCCTCTTTTGGACATTATAGCTTTTTAGGTGACCAACCAAAGTTTTATAAAGAGATGCCTAAGTGCTTATGCAGTCAGCGTAGGTAGTTGCAGAGCGTTGACCAGCTCATCTCCATTAGACATGCTTAAGTAGTCAGTTATTTTCGTCTGATCACTGTACTATTTTGTTAATTACACACATCTGCTCTCTTACAACGAGTATTATATTCAAATTGTAGATTGTAGCATTGTAGCATGGTCAATAATATCAAGTTCCAGTCTCACTCCCATCATATGATAATTATAATATACTGTTGTAAAAGTGCAAGTATACTTCTATCCGGATTAAATTATCCGTCTAATGATGAGCTGCATATTTAATGTGTCCATCTTTTCTCTTTTACAATATAATCCCTAGTCTTTAGCCGGAAGTGCGACCACTTACGTTTTGACAAATTTTAGATTTACCTCTTCAGTCTCGACGGGTAACTTTTCACAAATTTTTTGTCTTATGCCTAACCATCAAAAGTTTTCCCCTCATTTCTTGCTTTCTTGGTAGTGCCTAGCCCCCCACCCCCAATCCCCTGAATAACCCATTTCTGTTTTTTATACCCTCTTTCTTTTCATTTTTTTTTCACCCTTTATTATTTTATTTCCTTTCTTTCTTTCTTTTTTTCTTTTCTCTCTTTATATCAGTTTAGTTTCTTTTCTTTAGGTTTAGTTTCTTTTTCTTTACGTTTCACTTCTTTTTGTTGTTTCCCCTTTCTCCTTTTCTTTCTCCCTTTCTTTTTCATTTTTTCACCCTTTATTTTGTTTATTTCCTTTCTAATTTCTTTATTTCTTTTCTTTTCTTTTGTTTTTCCCTCTTTTTATCAGTTTACTTTCTTTTCTTTAGATTTAGTTTCTTTTTCTTTGCATTTCACTTCTTTAGTTCTGCTCCCCTTTCTCTTTTCATCTTATGTTCATTATGATTGAACGAAACGACCCTTTAACTCTTGAATGTAAAATACTTTTATGTGTTCAATGGATGAAACATTGTTCTACATTTCATGGTTTATAATTTTTTCAAGTTGTAGGTGTGATGTTATTGTAGAATGTGGAATTGAATTAGATTTAATCGAAACTAGGACTTGTTGACTTTTCCCCGAATGCTAATTGCTATTACAAAAGCGAGTACATTAAATTTAGAAAACAATCCATTTTATAACCATCATGCTTATGAATATTCGATTTTTAGCTGTTTACACCTTAACAATTCTTATTTAGTTACTTGAAAATTGAAAAAAAAAATGTAAGAAAAACTAGACAACAAAAGAAGATAAATGATTTTTAAATAGTTGACGACCTAGAGGTCTACCATGGATTCTAGCTGAGGGTGGCTCCCTATGTGCCTAGGCTACCGCTCAAGCAATGAGCTCAGGTAACCGTACTATTTTCCAGACGTTGTTCCTCTATAAAGCATTTTAGGTCTTTTAGCGGTTCTGTTTAGTTGTTCTTCAATTTCATGAATATTCTATAGCCACACATCCTCGAGTTCCAACATTCTGTATTGGTTCTTTTAACCACATCTCCTTGATCGAACTGTTTTGATGAATGATTGATTGATTATAGAGAAAATGGTGATGCTAAAGATATTTTTTGGCCATTAACCGCTCTTCCCATAACCACATGAAAGTTACATTCCACATATCTTGTTTTTTATTTTTATTTTTTTTGTTGTGCCAATTTTAAGTTCTTTTGGTTTAAGCATGTAATGAGGCAATGAATCTGTCCCCTCAACTAATTCTCACCTTTTATTACTTCTCCGACATATGTTTAATCTCATCAATATACACTCCTAAATATTTGTTTCCTTTCTAAAACAACCATGTTATCTCCCTGAGATCGTAACATCTGCTTTCCTAAATTAATAAAAACCATCCACTTTCTTTTCTTCTCCCTGTATCTAGTGTTTTAAATATCGGATATCGGCGATATACCGGTCGGCAAAATTATGTACCGGATATCGGATGATATTTCGCGATATGGTACTAAATATCGGTTGATACATTAATAGTAAATACATATAAGACATTATTAAAAGAAATAAGTTATTATCCAAACATCATATAAAAACATCATTAAAATACCATAATAAACATAGAATAAATAAAACAATCTCTCAAACAAAAAACAATAACTATTATCCAAATAAGTAACTATAAGGGCCGATATATCAGATATTTTATCTCGGATATCGGCCGATATATCGGCCACGTGGCGATATATCGGCCAATATCGGTCCAAAATGATTTATGGTAAATTTTACACTTATCGTATCGTTTTGAATAAAATATCGGTATCTCGGCCGATATGCCAGTATATCGGCCGATATTTAAAACAATGCCTGTATCTCTCCATCAATCATCTTAGTAAATAAACGACTATGGAACTTCCTTAGTCAATCTCTCCGAATAAAACCAAATTTGTCTTTAAGACGTTTCTTTTCTGAACTTTAGCTTAAAACTCTCCTTTATATTTTTATTTTGTGGCTAGCTTTGTTCCTCTAGTTTGAACAACTTTTTATATTTTCTATACTCTAATATATTGGAATAAAAGTGTTAAGTCCTCTATTAATCATGTTTTTTCCCCCTAAAATTTATAATTTTGTTGGAAACTTTAGTTATCCAATAGTTTTATATCTCCCACACATTTTCAAACTTAAATAGGAATATCAACATATCTCAGAGCTCTCCCAACTTTTTTTTATATGTATCCCTTAACTTGACAAGGGAAAAATAATTAGAAAACCCATTTATTTTTATATCTTTTAGTTTTGAAATTTTCAGTATACAGTCAAAATACTGAAAATCAATTAAAAGTTTACCCATTATATAATATTCTTGTGAAATAGAGCCAGATTATTGATTTTTCTTTGTGTATGAAAGTAATTTTGGAAAATAAGTCTTTACAAATATAAATTATTATCAGAAAAAATAAAAGAAAATTCAAATTATGTTATTTTTAATTTTATTTATCTAATATTCTATTTGTTCTAAAAATATTTTTATTATTTCATTATATATAATAAAATTTTAAAAAGTTGATGTTCGTTTCTCAAGCAATGTCACTAGATTTTCCAAAAACATACTATATTTTTAACAAAAGAGCTATTATTTCCAAAAGTATGTTATACTTTAAATTGAAATGCAATAATAATATCAAAAAATATTTTAGCTTCTAAAATATGCTACATTTGAACAAAAATGCTATGACTTCAGAAGTGCTATGCTACAATATTCTATAAGTTTACAAAAATGTTACAATTTCAAAAAAAATATGCTATATATATTTTTTTATCAACAATGCTATTTCCAAATATATGCTATCTTTATTTTAAAAAACTGTAATTTTCAATATCATCATTAAAATCTCCGCCTTTTCTCATCAATATGGGTCAGCTATAAAGGCTTACTAGATGAAAGATTTAACAAAGTTGTACAAGGGGCTGTCAACATGACATTTCCTCTCTTATAACTAGTGTCAACTATGAATGGGTGAGAGGCTTGAACAATCATAAAAGACGAGTTGGCATCCTCCACGTTCTTCTAGAGTTGGGAAAATGATTAGAAGAGGAAAAAAAAAAGATGGATAAATTTGATGTAGGAAAGTACATTCAACTATGGGGCACACAAAAAACTAAGAGTCAAGCATGTCATATTTTCATTGTAATCCAAAATATGCTATATTTTAATGAAAAATGCTACAGTACAAAAGTATATTCTATACTCTACAAAATATGCTATTTTTTCTATGATAAAACTATAATTTAAAAACTATGTTAAAATTTCCAAATATATGCTAAAATTTTAATAAACATGCTATAATTTCAAAAGTATGCTGTATATATATGGTTTTATTATGTGTCTCCAATCCACTCACCACACAGTTCCACGTAACTACCTTCAAGTTCGTTCTCTAAAGAGCCCCAAACCCATATTCATCAGCATTAAATCAGCAGAACGTGTTTGTTGCTTGTCACTACACAAACTTGTACCCCCTGTACTTTGAACATTCTTGCTACCAATAATACTTGAAAAAAAGAGAGAGAATCTAAATGCACTTTGAACCCCTCCAAGCTATCCTTTGCTCACAAAAATTCCACCAAGTTAATTAATTTGCATCTACACATGAGAATCTTTGTCCTACTCTTCATTGCATCATTATCATCACAAACAACAATCATCATCAAATCCCGGCAGAGCCATGACAAGCCCCAAATCTCCATATTTACAACTCATCATCACCATGTGGATTTTGTGGTATAACAATTTTGGAGCTTTAGAAATCAATGTATTCCTATTAAAAGGAAAAAAAACAAAGCATAGCATCTGTGAATCCATGTAAACCATCTACCTTCTGAGAATTTTCATTTGGAAAGAGTTACAAGAAATTGATATAAGAGACAAAAAGGCTTCAAACCCCATTGATCAATTTTCTAGTTAGTGCCAAGGAATCCATGAAAAAGAATTAAAATCTTAACTAATGGTGAATAACCCATTTACCGGCCTCCTCCGAGAGAACACAAATTTATGAGAAAGAAAATGGCCATCGATCAACCACCCAAGTTCCAAATGCTAACCCAAACTCCTTAAACCCAAATTTCAAACCATCGCCCCTAGCTGCCCTGCCCCTTATCCCCATTGCTGCCCCCTCCCATGGTGGCTATCACCTCCAGCTCACCTCTCCACACACACACACACACACACACACACACACACACACACGAGAGGTAATTTAGGGTTTTCTATGAAATGTTTGCATGAATACAAATACATAAGATACGAGTCCTCTGGGTATGAATACAACTTGTAATCTGGTATTATTTTATGGGTTTAGAGATAAAAAGTGCTGGGATTTTTGGGTATTTACGTAAGATATGAGTCGTCTAGGTATATAAATAAATCCGAAAAAAAGTAATGGATATTTAATTTATTTTTCCTTAACCTTTTAGATGATATGTATAATTACTAAAATCGACTGAACCATGTTAATTCTATCTTATGTCCTCTTGTGTGATTCTCATTAAGTAGTTTATGACAATTACTTCATATTTCTTAAATTTTGTCATCCTATTTCGCTCTTATTACTTCTAGCATTATCTAGGTCTCTATACCTTCTTTTCTATCATCTTGGCAAGCTTATAAATATTCTACTCTCCCTTTTTTGTTTCTAACTTGTAAAAATTCTCATAGGTTTTAGGTTTAGCCTCAATAATCTCTTTATTAGCTTCTTATTTTGCTGATTGATATTGCTCAAAATTTTGTTTGCTTCAAGATTGCAATTCTTTATAAGATGCCTTTTTTTCTCTAATTTATTTAGATGTATGAGGTTGATCCCTACCTGATCCAGCTTCTTGGAAGTCATTGTTGCTTGATTCATACCCGCGAGTGGATCAAACCTGTTAAGCTGCTTGATGTTTAGTGCTTGAAGAACAAAGTTTATGATGACGTTTAGTTGCATCTTATTGACCATTTCAAATTATTTCCTTTTCTCAACGTATAGTGTCTGAAGAACAAACTTCTATGATAACAATAAAACCATTCCTGTTCAGAAATGTCCATATGGTAGAGAGGAACAGGACAATGCCGGTCAAGAGATGTATCCATATTACTCGTTTAAGTTGTGACCACTCATTTAATTTGCTAATCACACAACTTCTTTCACATATCAGACTCACAGGTAAAATAGCCATATCCAAAACCACAATTTTATGAGTCAGGTCTCATCAGGTTCATGGTTTGTCATTAATGTCACCTAGAGTCTTAACTGCACTTGCATTTATTGGATACAGCACTGTCGGATAAGTAGATAGATGTGAAATCAACTGAAATAGATAATTAAAGAAAATAGAAACATAAAAAAAACAATCAGATTGATTTTCAGTATAATTAAAAAGGATTTCCATTGAATTAGATGCTTAACCTAATGAAGATTTAAGAAATTCAATATCCTCTATTACTTACCATTGTATGATCTCTCTCTATTTCTCTTTTAGTGGATTGGATTCACAGGGAATGTACCGTCCATTAAGTTGGGGGGGTGGTGCTTCTTTGTACATGCATGGCATGTATTCAAACACTAGTATTTTTGTGCCAATTTGAGTTGAGGGCCAATGTGCTATCTGTTCAGGGTCTTAGACCTACCATTCCGAAGCATACTAATCCCAAGCTTGTTGAACTGCTTGAGAAGTGCTGGAAGCAAGACCCTGCAGAAAGGCCAGACTTCTCAGAGATCTTACAAATTCTCCGATATATTGCCAAAGAGGTAGATTATCAAATTCTTCCTTCTGTTGTTTCTTACAGTCTCTATAGGCCTACTGATTGTTACCAATAACTTTTTTAAACAGGTAGGAAATGAACCAGAGGAACGCCGCAAGGATAAGTCATCTGGTGGATTCCTGTCAGTTCTCAGGCGAGGGCACTGAAGAGAAAGTGATACCTGTCCATGACCAATCTGTACTTATGCTCCTATCATAGCCGATACCCCGCTCTGTGTCTTTGAGGTGCCACTCTGAGCTGTACAGTTTATTCATTTGATTACCTAGTTCCAAATTTTTGTGGTGCAGTTCTTTCTGTGGTCTGCGTCCTTTTTCTGAGTTCCTTCTGAAATTCTTGACAATGCAACGGACATGGTATGCAGTGTTGTTCAGTGTTACAGCCCGCAAGGCACTGGCCATTTTCTTTGAGCAAGTCAGTTGTGTTTATTGGCTTGTGTTTCTCAAGCCTTTGTTTCTTTATATCTTTCTTTTCTTTCTTTTTTCAGCCTAGTTTAGCTTTCTGATGCTGATGGGTCTAAATTGTTACTTACCTTTTTCTTTTTATGAATATCATGTAGCAATTGCAGTTATACATAACAAAGTTAATACCAAAGGATTCTGAACATGCTCGAGTTTTTTTATCTTTGAGATTGATGTAACCTCGGATGCTAGGTAATAATGCTTGAAATTGTTACACACTTTTGTCACTAATTTCTATTGGCCATGGCAATTGTTGCAATAAATCAATTTTTTCTCTCTTTTGGGTGAAAAATATACCGGAATGTTTGTGCTATACTGTTACTCACATAAATCCTTAATAGTTAATGTGATGCCAAGTGTAATCACTTTCTTTCGTTGAATCTTGAACTACGAAGCTTAAAAGTTCTCGTCATTTAGCTGAAATGCGATTAAAGTTAATTTTAAGGTGGCTGTTATATAACTCGTAACCCTACATTTTAGTTAGCAAACAGCGCCTCATTTACTGAGTGAAACTATCTATCTGAGCATACTTGTTGAGCAAACTTTCTGAGTCCATACTAAGTTACCACATTATTAATTTCGCCGTGGTTCGAATGAGAGAGGACCCATGGATATGGTACATTCCTATGGTTAGTGTGTACCTATGTTGTGTATGCTACAATTCATGACTCTTTTCTTCTTTTTCCTTTTCTAGTTCGATTACTACTTGTGGCAAAACTCAGAACTACATACGAGGCATTCACGAGTACCTAATGTAGTACACTGTTGAGCCTATCTTGCTCCATACTAGCGCGAGCATGGGGATATTTGGTGTGTAATTGATTCACTATCATGGAAGTAGCATGAGTCCATATGAACTCGGCTATAATTTGTCGATTTTCCATACCGACCAAAATAAATGTATCGAAGCCATAAGTAATACAGGTTATGTTGTAGTTCACTTCAAGGCTCACCTGTGCAAGCCAGTCTTCCTGTGCTTGCAGGTTGTTGCACAATGGTTGTTGCAGAAATATTTGGGCCAATGCCCATAGCTATTGTGCATTAGGACAATGTCACAGTGCATGCTGTATTCTTTCGAGCGCCAAATCTAAGGAAAGTCCCTGAGAATTTAGAAAACATAGGTTTTTAACCCTTTGGTGCATCAATGCCTGTTGAAGTGACTGAAATCTCCTGTTTGTTCGTCTCCAGCCTCTCTGTTGAGTGCAAATCTTAGTATGTGTTGTGGAAACCATATTCCTGCGAGAGGGATACGCTATCAAAACAATTTGATCTGGGTTAAAAGGATGTGTTGGAGGTGATCGTTTTAGGAGTGGGAGACAACTTGGAGGTAGAGTTTAGATTATAATCTCTAGTTTCATGTGGGGAGGATGATGCAGCATCTAGCAGAAGTAGTACCTTGTCTTCGGCGGCGTTAGATGTTGTATAGAGACTTTGATAGAGAATAAGTGGTTGCTGTTAGTGCTAAACTGTATTTTTCTAGTTTTTTCGCTACAAAACTTAAAACATAAGCATAAAAATTTTATTGCAACAAATTTTGTATGAATAAAGGAATAATAAAGAAAGAAATCTGGCATGTGGAGAGCAATCATGTAAACACTGGCCTAAAAGACAATAGGCATGCCCTATCGCTCGGCGTTGTCACGGTCGTCGTCCATTAGAGGTAAAAGCCCCCGAAACGGTTCAGCACCCAGCTCGAGCGTGAGTCTGGGTCTCTGCTCAGATGAAGATTGGGCGTCCAAAAGACTAATGTAAAATAAGAGAATTGAGAGAGAGAGAGAGAGAGAGAGAGAGAGAGAGAGCTTCTCCGTTTGCAGAGAGAGTGCTAGTAGAGAAACTCAGAGGAGGAGAGAAGAGAGTTTTTATTGTGTTTCTGCTTCTGAACTGGGAACTATTTATAGGCAGCATGTCCCCCTGAGTTCAACAGCCTGATCTCATAATCTGTGGTAGTCCAACAACATGATCTCGTGATTTGCGGTAACGAGCGAGTGATTGTGCCCGTTCCGTGGATTTTGAGATATGGAAAACCGTCAAAAGAAATTGGTCAAATGATTGGGTCAAAACCAAAATAAACGAATTAAAATGCAAAACACGGGGTTGGGCTTCGGCTCGCGGTGGGCATGCGGTGGCGCGCTGGCCATGGCGAGGCGAGGCGAGGCGTGGCCAGAGGCACGAGCGGGTGGTATACCCGATCCATAGCATTTAAACAATAACAATTGGATGAGGAAGATTTAGTATATAAACTACTTGTCTTCTCATATCTTATCCCATGTGGGATGTCTAAATGAATAGACCAAAGTGAGCGCTATAAAGAAAATCTAGCTTTTCCTTGATTGTGTTCATTCAATCCCAACAATAGCGCCTTCCAAACTCAAGATAACATTGGTTGGATATTCGTGACCCTTAGTTGAAAGTAAGTGGATAGACTGGTGACATATGCTTCTAACATAAAGTCCCTAGCTGTCATATATATATTTTGGAAGCCATGCTTTGAAAGAAGGTAATTTAGTGCAAAAATGAGAGAGAGTTTCTGTTAGTTACGAGTAAAAAAAAAAAAAGAAGAAAAAGAAAAGATGAAATGAGTTTTGAGGAAATTACGAACAATTTATGGTTATTTCTGAAAATTTGGCCTCTTTTAAATTATAGATCTTTTGCTGCTTTTTAGAATATGAAAAATATTATCCTTAATATCATCATAACTTTAAAGTTTTGATGTATAGAAAAATTTCAATATATTCTAATGACATGGGGCATTAATTCTGGCTTAATATTGAAAGTGGAAGAGTAAGGAGAAAATCTTAAGTTCAAGACAAGAAACCATCTTTGTTATTAAGAAAGTAGGAAAGAATAGTGGTTGGAAGTGTGAAAGTGAGAAAGTGTTATTTTTCACTTTTACTGTCCATTCAAACACTGAAAAAAAATGAGAAAATATTTTTCTTTTTCTTCTTTTCTTTTACACAATTATTTTCTCACTTGCAGGGTGCTACAGTTAATTTTGTGGTCATGTAAATCTCATTTGTAATAAATTGTAACTCAAAACAGTTAATTTTGTGGTCATATAAATCTCACTTGCATTCTAATTATAGTCTGATTTTTTTATAATTAATTTTTATTTTAATATTATTTTACGATCAACTTTTCTACTTTCATGTTACTAATTAAATACCGAAAAAACATAATATACTTTTTCACTTTTACTTCTCAGCTACCAACTAAACACCGAAAAAGATACACACAAATTCACACTTTTCCAAAAAAAAAAAAAAAAAAAAAAAAACCCTTCTCCCCGCTTACGCACTTCGGCCCACTTCCTTGAATCCAAACAGCTTTAAAAAAAAAAAAAAATGAAGGCAGAAGAAAGGAAACAAAACAGAAAATCTGAGGTGTTTGCCCGGCACGTTCCCAAAATTGCAGCCAACCATATCAGTCACAAACAGACACGACAATTAATTCAGTGAATCAGTAGTCTCTCCTCTCTCTCTCTCTCTCTCTCTCTTCCTGCTGCTTCATCAGGGAATACAGAAGCAATCAAGAGAAGCAGCAATGGGGAGTTTGAAGGTGTATGGGCCGGCATTTTCAACCGCAGTGTCAAGAGTTTTGGCCTGCCTGGTTGAAAAGGAGGTTGAGTTTCAGCTCATACCCATCAACCTCTCCAAAGCGCAGCACAAATCCCCTGACTTCCTCAAACTTCAGGTTCTCTCTCCCTCTCTCCCGCTCTCCCTCTCTCTCTCTCTCTCTCTCTCTTCTCACACACACGCGCACACACCCACACACAAACACCCACACACACACACGAGATTCTGACCCTCTATTATTCTTATTTACAGCCGTTCGGCCAAGTTCCTGTACTTCAGGATGACACCACCACACTTTTTGGTCTGTAAGCTTTTGATATCTGTTCATTTGATAATCTCTCCCCCTTTATGTATACTGTTTTGTTTTGTTCCTTTTTTCTCCTTTTTCTCGGTCTTCTATTCACTAAAATGGCAAAAATGCGGTCTGGTTTTTTAGATTTAACAAGTCATTTCTAGCTTTAATTGAAAATAATTTCAACCAGAAGTTTAGGGCTTTAAAATGTTGAATGTCCAGAAAAAGGGTATGTAGCTCAATTCCTGATAAGTACTCTTTTCAGCATTCCATGCATAACAGGAAACAAGGTGAATTTGAGTTTGTGTCCATATTTTTGGTTATTGTAGCTGAAATTTCAGTTATCTTGTCCATTGTTCCTTTTTTGTTTTCTTTTAAAATCTGAAAATCATATAGTTCATTTTTTTTTTCCCTTCCATTTTCTGTTGATTGAAAGCCCAGTCTTAACTCTCAAAAAAATGTTCTATTATGTTTAAGGGAAACCATCAAACATGATCCAAATTTTCAGATTCAAGCATTTAGAACTGAGACTAATTTCCTGAATCCTTTCCATTTTATGATTTCCGTGACTCGTCACAAGAAAATTCAATTATGAACATATCAATCGTTATTAGAGACATATCATTCTAACGTTTGATGAAGACTACAGAACTTTAAAAACCTAAAGTGACTACTTTCAGCAGTCTGAAACTTCAATATTTTACATGCTGAACTATTCGAAATTTCAATGAATATCAGTCCCAACCCTATCAAATTGTGATGTTAACCAACTTATAACCTTGATGCAGAGTCAAGGGCAATCTGCCGTTACATCTGCGATAAATACTCAGCCAAAGGCAACACAAGCTTAATGGGCAGTGCACAAGGTGGACTAGTGCAGCGAGCAGCCATAGACCAGTGGTTAGAGGTTGAGTCTCAGAGCTTCAATCCTCCAACCTCAACTTTGGTAGCCCAGCTCATCTTCTACCCTCAAATGAAGCTGAAGCAAGATGCAGCTGCAATCAGAGACAGCGAAAGGAAACTAAAGAAAGTGCTTGATGTGTATGAGCATCGTCTCAGTGAGAGCAGGTTTCTGGCTGGTGACGAATTCTCCCTCGCTGATCTCTCTCACTTGCCCAATGCTCACTACCTTATCACTGCTACTGATCGCGCTCAGCTCTTTATGTCGAAGAAGAATGTGGGGAGGTGGTGGGAGGAGATCTCGGGGCGGGATTCATGGAGGAAGGTGCTTGAGATGCACAAGTCTCCACCTGCAACTTAGATCTTTGTTAATGCTAACATTTGTTACTCTTGATTGAGGGGGGCCAAAAAAAAAAATACACTTGAGCAAGAAGCATATGTAATTTCTTGTGTTGGAAGAGATGTTACTTGAGGCCATTGATAACGCTTCCTTCAAACTGAAATTATTTTTCATCCCTCCACAAGGTTAAATTTTAAGTCATATTTAACATATCTCAATTTAACAAATCTCCAACAATTTTGGTTTCTCGGCTTGATAATACAAGGATTGAAGGACCTAAAAGACGCATCGGCCTAAACCCATTCATGACTGCACAAGGGCATTGTTGTCTTTTTATATTTCCTATCAGTATTCACCATATTGTCTTTTTATATTTCGTATACAAAGGAAGTCACACCCATCAAGACATGTATGTTGTATCATTTATTACTCCTACTAGTATTTATTTTTTGTATTTCTTGTTTATACCTCAAACTCTGACTTAATTGTCGAGAGATTTTGGTCGGAACCAAGACCCGACCCCCTACCAACTCTGTCTTGCAGGTCGTCTCGGACTCTCAAGGCATTACACCCTTCACCTCAAAACTTGAGAACCAAAGCGCACCTTGGACCAGAACCCAGTTGGTCGAGACCAAGTTTTCATACTTCATCACAACTCAACGAGAACTTAAACTTAATTATATGAATTGGATGGGAAATGTAGCAAATCAAATATGGTTCAAATATCTCCTACTATGTAATGGATAGTAAACCAGTTTATATAAACCCGGGCTATGGATGAAATAAAAGGCTTAAGAATTAATGCATTACATGTAAACTTTAGTGATGAGTTAGTCTGTAGTCACATTTGTAGTATCCTGACTTGCTCAATCATTATTGTTACAATACTAAATACAAAAGTGAGTTAATTTGTTCAATCTTCATTGTTACCATTAGTCCTTTCCAAGGCATAACACCTTTTCTTTATGATGTTCTGGTTTCAAACCAAACCTTCAACAACTTGATATATGCTTTACAGACATTAACACGTTAAACAGAGGTCTGGATATAGCATATCATGATGTAGACCAATTAAACATGTATCAGAGATTAAATGGAACAAACACTATTATTTACCAATGTTGAGCCCTCCAGAGGAATTCTAACGACATGCCAGTCACTGAGATTAGCGTAACAACGCCGAGTCAATCACCAAATAATATAACATGAACACAAATCAAAAAGGAAAAGCGAGAAACAAATGATTTTAACGACGTTCGGCAACTTGCCTACCTCCTCAGGGTAGAAGGGACAAAAGATTATTCAAACAATTGAGTTAAATGGTTACAAAGATGACCCAAAGTTCCAACTAGAGAAACTATGAATTAGGCCGTAGAAATCTCACAAACAAACTAACCTTAAAACTCCAAATACAATTAACATCTCAAGGTTACAATCAACAGGGACTCTCTAGCCAGAGAACCCACGAAGAAAAAGAAACTAAAAACACTGATCAGATCAGAAATGAATTCAGAATCCAAAAAGGAAATCAGGCAGAACTGACGTACGATCGACTGCTAGCTTTGCAGGCTCGAATTCTGTGCTCTGGCTGGTCGACTGGGCAGTTGACCGCTAGTTGTGCAGCGCTGAAATCTTCATTCTGAACGGTCGATTGGGTGGTCAGAGGAATTCCAACAATACGCCAGTCATCGAGATCAGCGTAACAACGCGGAGTCAATCACCAAACAATATAGCATGAAAAACAAACCAAAGAGGGAAAGCAAGAAACAAACGATTTTAACAAGGTTCGATAACTTGCTTACATTCTTGGAGCAAAAAAGAAATCTTATTTAAACAACTGAGTTACAAGGGTTACAAAGATGATCCAAAGTTCCAACTAGAGAAACTACGCACTAAGCCGTGAAAATCTCACAACAAACTAACCCTAGAACTCCTAATATAATTCATCTTTCAAGGTTACAATCAATGGGGACAATACCTCTCTATATATAGCCAGAGAATCTGTGAAGAAAAGAAAAACAAAAACTCTAAAATCATATCAGAAACGAAGTCAGAATCCAAATAGAAAATCAGGCAGAACCGACATATGATCGATCGCTAACTATGCAGGCTCGAATTTTGCGCTCTGGTTAGTCGACCGAGCGGTTGACCGACAGTTGTGCAGTGTTGAAACCTTCATTTTGGATGGTCGACCGGGAGGTCGGAGGAATTCCAATGACATGCTAGTTATCGAAATCAACGTAACAACGCCGAGTCAATCACTAAAAAATATAGCACGAAAACAAACCAAAGAGAGAAATCAAGAAACAAATGATATTAATGAGGTTTGGCAACTTGCCTACGTCCTCAGAGTAGAAAGGAGAAGATCTTAATCAAACAACGAGTTATAAGGGTTACAAAGATGATCTGAAGATCCAATTAGAGAAACTACACACTAGGCCGTATAAATCTCACAAACAAACTAACCGTAGAACTCCTTATACAAGTCACCTCTCAAGGTTACAATCAATGGAAAAAATACCTCTCTATATATAGCTAGAGAATTCATGAAGAAAAGAAAACTAAAAGCTCTGAAATCAGATTAGAAACAAAGTCAGAATCCAAATAAGAAATTAGGCAGAACTAACATATGATCGAGCTGGCGGTCGAACGCTAGCTATGCCGGCTCAAATTCTGTGCACTGGCTGGTCGACTACTAGTTGTGTAGTGTTGAAAGCTTCATTATGGATGGTTGACCGGGTGGTCAGAGGAATTCCAATGACACTTCAGTTACCGAGATCAGCGTAGCAACGCCGAGATCACCAAACAAGATAGTATGAAAACAGACCAAGGAGGAAAGCGAGAAACAAATAATTTTAACGAGGTTCGGCAACTTGTGTATGTCCTCAGAGCAGAAAGGAGGTTTTATTCAAACAACTGAGTTACAATGGTTACAAAAATGATCCAAAGATCCAATTAGAGAAACTACACACCAGGTTGTAGAAATCTCACAAACAAACTAACCCTTGAACTCTCAATACAATTCATTTCTTAAGATTACAATCAATGGGAACAATACCCCTCTATATATAGTCAGAGAATTCACGAACAAAAAGAAACTAAAAACTCTAAAATTAGATCAGAAATAAAATCAGGATCCAAATAGAAAATCAGGCAGAACTGACGTGCAATCAACTGGCGGTCGACTGCTTGCTGTGCAGGCTTGAATTTTGCGCTTTGGATGATCGATCCGGTGGTCGATCGCTAGTTGTATAGTGTTAAAACCTTCATTCTGGACGGTCGACCGGGCGATCTACCGACTGTCTTCTATGCGTTGAACTTCTAATCGATCGACTGACTTTGCCTGTCTTCTCTGATGTGCATGCCGGTTGACCAGACAATCGACCGATCCAACTATTTTCTTCTTCAAATGTGCACCTCGTGCATGTCGGTCAACCGGGCGGTCGACAAACCATCTGTCTTCAGTGATGCTTCTTTCATTGTCCACATCATTGAACTCCAAATCTCTGCCTATCTTCTCTAATGAGTTAAAAAAAAGTCTATCAATAAGATTTTATCTTCTCTCCCACAATTCTCTATCCCGGTGATGATTTCTCAAATTTGAGCTAAACACCACGAATTGCCAACTTTAGCCCAGCAACTGACTACGCCATTCTGGCTGCCTATATACCCCCTGCCTAAGGGATCAAGCCATACATAGTTCATCCAAAAGAGCTCCACCGAGCTCAACCAACTAAAATAGATTTTGCAGCAACGAACTTGAGATTAGTCATATGATCTCAACATCATGATCGTCATGGAGAGCAAGGGCCTTCAACTTGAGCTGATCTAACTAACTAACTTGAGATCCACGATTCTTCATCCACTCTCGTGGATTCATCTTAGCTCCTTTCGCTGCAATCAAATCAACCTATTTAGTATCCAACACAACTACATGATCTCCACCTAATGTCCCATCTAGTGAGATCCCTACTGATACTGAACCAACTAGAGATGGTGAAGTAGCATCAACCTTGTTGGCCCAAGGTTACAATCACCCTTGTTTAGTGTATTTTGATGATTACAAAACATATTAGTTATTTGTACTAATAACAATTGTTGTTTAAGTGTGTTTCAGGTTTATCATCACACTAGAAGTACTCTCACTCAAATACAAGGCTTTTGGACTCAAGACAATTCAATTTGGGCTCAAGTTGCAAATATTGAAGATCAAGTGAAGATAGCCCACCTTGAAGAATAGCCTTGAAGTCTTTTAGCAAGTTTGTAAGTTTAGAATGTTAAAGTTTGAATATAGGAAATTTGGCTCTAGGATTTGCACACACACTTGTTTCATGTATTTCCTATGTTTTGAAAACTTGTTTAAAAACATGTACCAAAGCTTTAGTTTATGCCTTAGTTTATATATACATGTACCAAAGCTTTAGTTTATGCCTTAGTTTATATATACATGTACCAAAGCTTTATATCTTGAAAAACTTGTTTAAAACATGTATATAAACTATTTTCTGCATAATACTTAGCTATAGGTATTTTCAAAATGTTTTTACAAAAAAATTCCATCTTCAAAACAGCCCAGTTTTCAGCCTCAGGCAACATCGGTCGACCGGCCCGGTCGACCGGCGTTGTGCCTGGACATGCACTGTTTGTGCATGTCCGTCGGTCGACCGGACCGGTCGACCGACAGAGAGCCTTCTGCTCTCGGGAAATTTCGGTCGACCGGACCGGTCGACCGGAAGAAGGAAACTGTGTTTCCTCCTTTTTGGTCGGTCGACCGGACCGGTCGACCGGGAGCCAACGGCTATATCCAGCTAGGCTGGCGGTCGACCGGACCGGTCGACCGCCAAGCCTGCAACACAGCAACGGCTCTTTCCTCTTTGGGATTTTCTGAAAAACTGTTTCTTTTTCTGTTTTAGCAGATTTTTGGAGAGTGGTTGGGGAGCTTTTGCAGGTTGAATTAGGTGAAAAGAAATTGTTTTTAACCTATTTTCTAACCCTATAAATAGAGGAGAAGTCTCTCTTCCTCATTACTTAGAAAAATCCTCAAGTTTTGTTGTTTTCAAAAGAGAAAAGAAAAATTGTTTTAAGCCTTCAATTCCTACTCTTTCAAAATTGTTTTTCAGTTGTGTTTGATTCTCTATATCACTCTACAACTGAAGTTTTCTCACCACACTTCATAGAGCCAAAAATTCTATACTCATTCTATAGTGAAGTTGTAATTGAAGTGAGAGTGTTTGTAAAAGAAATTGAGAAAAGTGTAGTGATCAAGTTGTGATCACTTTGTTCTTGTAATTCCTTCTTGTGGAGCAACCTCTTCGGTAGAGGTCCTTTGTACTCGGTGGAGCTCGGTGCTCGGTCTTCGGTAGACCCAATTGTAAAGGCATCCTCGGTGGATAGTGGAAACCCTTCACGGAGGTGAAGGCGGGGACTAGAGCAAGTGTGCTCGAACCTCGAAACAAATCATCTTATTTGCGATTGCCTTTGCGTTCTTCTTGCTTTTAATTTCTATTGCTTTATATTGCCTTGAATTAATTGCTTGAGAACTAACCCTCTACTTGTGGAATCTTGTGTTGTTTACCTTACTTGCTATACTTGTTGTTTTACATTGTGAGCATTTCATCTTCATCATCATACTTGGCATTGATCGATCACACCTCAATACAACACGGTTGCATTACGCACCTCTAACCCATTTAAGGGGAATTGGAGGAAGGAGTTCAGAACCTCGCAAGGGGTATTCGGCTCTTAGTCGTGTTTTGAGAGATCGTTGCATCACTCATTTAATTAAAGTTTAAAAAGATCACTAGATTAGCATTCACACCTATTCACCCCCCCTCTAGGTGTTTTTCAATTGGTATCAGAGCTTGGACTCTAGGATTTGGTTTAACAACCTTAGAGAAGATCCTAATTTGCTAATCATTTCATTCATATTCATATAGTAAAAATGGCCGATGGAATTAAGACCCCTCCTAAGTTTGATGGACTTAACTTTCCCATATGGAAGGTTAAGATGACCGTGTTTTTGCAATCTCTAGGTAGCCGAGTTGCAAAGGCCGTGACTAAGTCCTTTAGTGTACCCCCTGGTGACGAATCCACTTGGTCCGAAATAGAGACTAAGGAATTCGATGCCAATACCAAAGCTCACTATGCACTTCTACAAGCCCTAAATGATGATGACATAGCTAGGGTTATACATTGCAAATCCGCATTTGAGATTTGGTCACACTTGATAGTCACTCATGAGGGGACCTCACAAGTTAAGAAGACTAAGATTGACCTTCTTCGGTCTCAATATGAAACATTTAGCATGCAAGACAATGAAACCATAGATGATATGGTTACAAGGTTTACCAAGATTACTAATGGACTCTCTTCTTTAGGTGAAGATATCAACAATGATCAAAGAGTAAGGAAGATCATCCGGGCTCTTCCTCCTTCATGGGAAGTTAAAGCAACAACCTTGAAGGAACTCAACGACAATGAAGAGATGGAGCTTATAGGTCTCATTGGGAACCTCAAAACCCATGAGATGGAAAGGAAAGCAAGAGAGGACATGGCTCCTACCAAGAAGAAGACTATTGCCTTCAAGTGTCAATCATCACACTCCGACGAAGATGATGAAGAAGAAGATGACGAAGAGCTCTCACTTCTAGTCAAAAATGTTCGGAGGATGTACAACAAGGCAAAGTTTCAAGGTAGAAGGAGATGGCAAGGAGGCAAAGAAGAAAGGAAGATTGTGTGCTTCAATTGCCAAAAACCGGGACACATAGTTGCGGAGTGTCCGGACAAAGCAAAGCCCTCCACATCAAAGAAGCCATACAAGAAGAAGGCTATGAAGGCAACTTGGGATTCGGAGACCGAATCCGAAGAGGAGATAGACACCGCCAACATGTGCTTCATGGCTAATGAAGGCACAAGCAAGGTAACCTCTTCCCCTTCTCATAATGATGAACTTTCTATGGATGAGTTAGAAGAAGCTTTTGTTGAGTTGTCACAAAACTATGATTTCTTAAAGAAGAAGTATTTAAAAATGAAAAAGGAAAATGAATCTTTAAGTCATCAAGTTTTTACTCTTACAAAAGAAAAGGATAATTTAGTTTCCACCTTGACCACTACTAAAAATGATTTTGAAAAATATAAGACTTCTTGCAAGGGTAAGGCCCCACTAATTGACTCAAATGAAGTTTCCATGCTTAGGGAAAGATTAGACTCATTAAGTGTTGTTTTGAAAAATTGTGAATTTGATAAGAAAAGGATTGAGGCTATGTTTCCTAAGAAACAAGCCCCAAAGAAAAATGCTCATGCTCATGTTCATGTTCATGCTACACAACCTAAACAACATGGCAAACCCCAAAAGCATGCTCACACTACTACACATACACATCATGCATTCATGTATAGAAAAGTGTACTCATGTTCACATTGTGGGCGGAAAGGACACTTAGCAAATTTTTGTTATGATAGACTAAGTGCATCACATCATAATGTTTGGGTTCGTAACACTAACTTTCAAGGACCCAAGAAAGTTTGGGTACCAAAGTCAACAATTGTTTTAAATGATGTAGGTACTTTCCAAAGCCCAACGACGTAGAGGTTTGTGGTATCTTGATAGTGGTTGCTCAAGGCACATGACTTGGGACATCAACAACTTTGCAACCCTATCAAGATATCATGAAGGTGGCACCGTCACCTTCGGAGATGACGCCAAGGGTAAAATCATCGGTATTGGTAATGTAAAACTTGGCACCTCTCCTTTAATTGAAAATGTGGTTTTAGTTGATGGCCTCAAGCATAATCTCTTGAGTGTTAGTCAACTTTGTGATAAAGGTTTTGATGTAGTTTTGACAATGTTGCTTGTAAAGTAATTGATAGAACTTCCAATGTTTGTGTATTTTCCGGTTTTCGTGAAAGCAATGTTTATATGATTGATATGTTAAATATGACTTGTAATATTACTTGTTTAAAAGCCCTCGATGATGACTCTTGGTTGTGGCATAGGAGATTAGGGCATATTTCTTTTGATCATATTTCTAGATTAAATTCAAAGGAAATGGTGAAAGGTATTCCTTCATTGAATTTTGAAAAGGACCGAGTTTGTGACTCATGTCAATTTGGGAAACAAACTAAGTCTTCTTTCAAGTCAATTAAGGATATCATGACATCACGTCCTTTGGAGTTAATCCATATGGATCTATTTGGCCCAACACAAACCAAAAGTCTAAGTGGGAATAGATTTGCTTATGTTTTGGTTGATGATTTTTCAAGATTTACATGGGTTTTCTTTCTTGAACATAAAAACCAAGCATTTTCGTATTTCCAAACTTTTAAGAAAAGAGTAGAAAAAGAGAAAGATTCTTTGATTTTGAGAATAAGAAGTGATAGAGGAGGTGAATTCATTAACCAACCCTTTACCACTTTTTGTGATGAACATGGAATAAAGCATGAACTTTCTTGTCTTAGAACTCCACAACAAAATGGAGTAGTTGAACGAAAAAATAGAACATTACAAGAGATGGCTAGGACAATGCTAAGTGAATACGGTCTACCACATTATTTGTGGGCCGAGGCCGTTAATACATCATGCTACATATCAAATCGTATTTTCTTGTGTAAAAATACTACTAAGACTTCTTTTGAAATGTATTTTTCTAGAAAACCTAATGTTTCCTATTTTAAAGTTTTTGGTTGCAAATGCTTTGTTTTAAACACAAAAGATAATTTAGGAAAGTTTGATGCTAGATCTTATGAGGCTATTTTTGTAGGTTACTCAAACACTAGTAAGGCTTATAGAGTTTTCATTAGATCATCTTTGACTATTGAAGAGTCTATTCATGTTAAGTTTGAGGAATCTAACAAGTTTGTTAAGAATATTGTAGAAATAGATGCCTTGCATGAAGGCTTGGAGAAAGTCACCTTGGAGGATGCTTCTACCATGGGAGACAAGCCAAAGGATGATGATGGAAGTGAAGCCAAAGTGGAAAAGGCCCAAGGAAATGAACATCAAACAAATGAGGTGGAGCCTACTCAACCACTACCTAAGGATTGGAGATTCAACCCTCATCATCCCAAGGACCTCGTCATAGGTGAAGTATCAAAAGGGGTAACTACTCGTTCTAAAATTCAAGATTTTTGTGGCCACTTTGCATTTATTTCACACATTGAACCCAAAAATGTCCTCGAGGCCGAGGCCGATTCATATTGGTTGCTAGCTATGCAAGAAGAGCTCAATCAATTGAGCGCAACCAAGTATGGCACCTTGTTCCTAGGCCCCACGATAGACCAACAATTGGTACTAAGTGGATCTTTAAGAACAAGTTGGATGAATCGGGTAATGTAGTTAGAAACAAGGCTAGGTTAGTTGCCCAAGGTTACACTCAAATCGAAGGGATCGATTTTGAAGAAACCTTTGCACCCGTAGCACGGCTTGAAGCCATACGGATGACACTAGCATTTGCCTCATATAAAGATTTCAAATTGTTTCAAATGGATGTTAAAAGTGCTTTTCTAAATGGTTTTATTGAAGAGGAAGTGTATGTTGAACAACCCCCGGGTTTGTTGATCCTACACATCCGGATTTTGTTTTTAAATTAGACAAAGCTCTTTATGGTTTAAAACAAGCCCCTAGGGCTTGGTATGAAAGATTGTCTTCATTTTTGATTTCCAATGGTTTTAAGAAAGGTAAAATTGACACAACATTGTTTACAAAACATGTAGAAAAAGATATTCTTATTGTGCAAATTTATGTAGATGATATTATTTTTGGTTCTACTAATGAATCTCTTTGCAAAGCTTTTGAGTCATGCATGAAGGATGAATTTGAAATGTCTATGATGGGGGAACTCAACTATTTCCTTGGACTCCAAATCAAGCAAAGGAAGGATGGGATCTTCATCAATCAAGCCAAGTACACAAAGGAACTAATCAAAAGATTCGGGCTTGAAGGATCAAAAGTAAGCAAAACTCCCATGGCAACAACTACCAAGCTTGACAAGGATGAACAAGGTAAAAGTGTAGACATTAAACTTTATAGAAGCATGATTGGTAGTTTGCTTTATTTGACGGCTAGTAGGCCGGATATCATGTTTTCCGTTTGTTTATGTGCACGTTTTCAATCATGTCCTAAGGAATCACACTTAATAGCGGTAAAACGCATAATTAGGTATCTTAAGGGCACAATTGAATTGGGTTTGTGGTATCCTAAAACCGGATTATTTGAAATGAAGAGTTTTTCGAATGCCGACTATGCGGGTTGTAGGGTAGATAGGAAGAGCACAAGTGGAACATGTCAATTCTTAGGTAATTGTCTTGTATCTTGGTCTTCCAAAAAGCAAAATTCGGTAGCCCTATCAACCGCCGAGGCGGAGTATGTTGCGGCCGGAGCTTGTTGTGCACAAGTTCTTTGGATGAAACATACTCTCCTTGACTATGATTTACATTTTGATCATGTTAAGATTTTTTGTGATAATACTAGTACAATTCACATGACCAAAAATGCTAATCAACATAGTAAAACCAAGCACATTGATATTAGGTATCATTTTCTTAGAGATCACTTTGAAAAAGGTGATATTGATATTGACTATGTTTCTACCGATTTTCAACTTGCCGATATTTTCACTAAACCTTTAAATTATGCAAGATTTTCCTTTATTTGTGGTGAGTTGAATGTATGTATGATTGATTCTTAAATGTTTTTGTTTTGATATGTTTGTGTTTTGATCTGTTTTTAACCCTTTTTGATGTATGACAAAAAGGGGGAGAAAAATATATAAGTTTGGAGAAAAAGAATATAAGTTGATTAAAATTGTTGGGAGAAAAATATAATTTTGAAAATAGTAAATTTGGTTTTCCTTGACAAAATTTATAGTTTGAATATACTTAGATTTTTGAAAATAATAAATTTGGTTTTCCTTGACAAAATTTATGGTGATGACTTTTTCAAATGCTTTATGTATGATTTCATAGTTTTTCATATTCATGATAGATACATAGCATTGTTTGAGGGGGAGCTTTCCAAGCTTTTTCCTCTCTTTATTTGTTTAATAACTATATGTTTTGTCATCATCAAAAGGGGGAGATTGTTGGCCCAAGGTTACAATCACCCTTGTTTAGTGTATTTTGATGATTACAAAACATATTAGTTATTTGTACTAATAACAATTGTTGTTTAAGTGTGTTTCAGGTTTATCATCACACTAGAAGTACTCTCACTCAAATACAAGGCTTTTGGACTCAAGACAATTCAATTTGGGCTCAAGTTGCAAATATTGAAGATCAAGTGAAGATAGCCCACCTTGAAGAATAGCCTTGAAGTCTTTTTAGCAAGTTTGTAAGTTTAGAATGTTAAAGTTTGAATATAGGAAATTTGGCTCTAGGATTTGCACACACACTTGTTTCATGTATTTCCTATGTTTTGAAAAACTTGTTTAAAAACATGTACCAAAGCTTTAGTTTATGCCTTAGTTTATATATACATGTACCAAAGCTTTATATCTTGAAAAACTTGTTTAAAACATGTATATAAACTATTTTCTGCATAATACTTAGCTATAGGTATTTTCAAATGTTTTTACAAAAAATTCCATCTTCAAAACAGCCCAGTTTTCAGCCTCAGGCAACATCGGTCGACCGGCCCGGTCGACCGGCGTTGTGCCTGGACATGCACTGTTTGTGCATGTCCGTCGGTCGACCGGACCGGTCGACCGACAGAGAGCCTTCTGCTCTCGGGAAATTTCGGTCGACCGGACCGGTCGACCGGAAGAAGGAAACTGTGTTTCCTCCTTTTTGGTCGGTCGACCGGACCGGTCGACCGGGAGCCAACGGCTATATCCAGCTAGGCTGGCGGTCGACCGGACCGGTCGACCGCCAAGCCTGCAACACAGCAACGGCTCTTTCCTCTTTGGGATTTTCTGAAAAACTGTTTCTTTTTCTGTTTTAGCAGATTTTTGGAGAGTGGTTGGGGAGCTTTTGCAGGTTGAATTAGGTGAAAAGAAATTGTTTTTAACCTATTTTCTAACCCTATAAATAGAGGAGAAGTCTCTCTTCCTCATTACTTAGAAAAATCCTCAAGTTTTGTTATTTTCAAAAGAGAAAAGAAAAATTGTTTTAAGCCTTCAATTCCTACTCTTTCAAAATTGTTTTTCAGTTGTGTTTGATTCTCTATATCACTCTACAACTGAAGTTTTCTCACCACACTTCATAGAGCCAAAATTCTATACTCATTCTATAGTGAAGTTGTAATTGAAGTGAGAGTGTTTGTAAAAGAAATTGAGAAAAGTGTAGTGATCAAGTTGTGATCACTTTGTTCTTGTAATTCCTTCTTGTGGAGCAACCTCTTCGGTAGAGGTCCTTTGTACTCGGTGGAGCTCGGTGCTCGGTCTTCGGTAGACCCAATTGTAAAGGCATCCTCGGTGGATAGTGGAAACCCTTCACGGAGGTGAAGGCGGGGACTAGAGCAAGTGTGCTCGAACCTCGAAACAAATCATCTTGTTTGCGATTGCCTTTGCGTTCTTCTTGCTTTTAATTTCTATTGCTTTATATTGCCTTGAATTAATTGCTTGAGAACTAACCCTCTACTTGTGGAATCTTGTGTTGTTTACCTTACTTGCTATACTTGTTGTTTTACATTGTGAGCATTTCATCTTCATCATCATACTTGGCATTGATCGATCACACCTCAATACAACACGGTTGCATTACGCACCTCTAATCCATTTAAGGGGAATTGGGAGGAAGGAGTTCAGAACCTCGCAAGGGGTATTCGGCTCTTAGTCGTGTTTTGAGAGATCGTTGCATCACTCATTTAATTAAAGTTTAAAAAGATCACTAGATTAGCATTCACACCTATTCACCCCCCCCTCTAGGTGTTTTTCAAACCTCCCGCTGCGATACATCTTTAATCTTCATCATCTACACCTGCTGAGAGACGGTAGACTTCAATAATGATGTCTTTATCAAATGTGACACACTTGCTCAACATGATTTTCTTGTTTTCAGAGTCCCACAGCTTGTAGCATTACAAATTTCTTTTGACTCTTATAAACACAAAGTTTTTTGCTCGCAAATTCAACTTGTCATCTTTGACACTGAAGTAGGTTGGACATCAAATACCCACCGCAAACTATAGTCTTGAGCAGCCCCACCTAGCCAAATATCCAATGGAGTTTTACCTCCTATCACAGTCGACGAAAATCTATTCATGAGATAGCTATCATATTCCAGAGCCTCAGTATAAATGACTTGTCTAATTGTGCATTAGATAACAAATACTGAATCTTCTTGATTAGCATGATTTTATACCATTTTTATACTCCTAATTATCTATTATTTGTATATAAATAATGCTACTCGGGTATATTTAATTAAAATTGCAGGGAACAGATAAAGAAAAGAGAAGAGGAATCTGGATACTTTCAGCAATTAAATGCCGCAATTTGTAAAAGAGTGGAGGATGTTTTTCGAGCATGTTGCGGTATTTTGGCCATAACTTTGGCTACAGGATCTCAAAAATGGTCATCCAGGAATCTACGGAAAGAGAATTCGAAGATCTACAACTTTCGTGTTGATAGTTTTCGCTGATTCCTCTATTTGAATGCCCGTATTGGTCATCTATAAAATCAGCCTGAGTCAAAACTGAATTAATTTGTAATATGTAATTGTTGAGGGGCTGTTTTGTAAAATATCCTTATTATATAAGGTAAAAAACAGGGCTGCTGTGGGGGAGCCGTCAGCAATGACCTAGGGTTTTATTTTTTTTATATTTTTTTTCTTTTCTTCATTGTACTCCTACCATTAATTGTATCTAGGTTCTGGGTTTTTTTGTTTTATTTTTAAGAATTTTGTTTAATTTTTAATAAAGAAGGAACATTAAAGGAGAGAATTTTAGGCCGCAGGCTTTGTTCATGACCAATTTTGGCTGTGCTTTTTAATGCAATGGATCCACTTCCTCCATAATATTTCATGTACAAAAGAGTTGCATTGTTTGGTGGGGTCCACTTGCTTGCAATTGGTTGAGGGGTTTTTGCTTTGGCTGCAAATTTATGCAAAGAAGACATGAAGCCTTCTTCACATGCGTGGGTGGTGACAGGGCCACATTCAGGTAATCAATGTGTTAGTAATTCATTTAGTTGAGTTTAATTAATTAGTTTGATATACTTAATGAATTTAACTAGTGTGCTTATTTTAATTGATCTGATTATTTATTTTCAGTAATTAGTAGATTAATTATTGAGACATGCTTTATTCACTAGACCATATTGTTATTAACTTCATCATGAGTAGCTAAATTTGTTTAAAGCGCCGAGAGGAGATGAACCTAGACTAGATTATCCTGTGGTCAACGGTAGATCTCCTTACTAGGAGCGGTTGCATACCAATTGACCTATAACTTTTAGGAGATTATTTCTAGAGTCACTAGTTATTTGACAAGGTATGTATCAATAGTCAATGGTCCATGCTTAGAGTTTTTACTGCTTTTTCTGCTTTTAATTTATTTAGTCATTTTATATACCTTTGATGGACCATGTGATGCAGATAATACCCTGCGCTTAGAACTAGTGTTCAGACTTAGTTTGCCTATTAGAATAGAGATTTAGGAAGTGACAAACAAACCGGTATGGACATCGAAATTGATCACTTGATTCTAGTTTAGGGACTCGATCCTAAGTGCTTGACTTTTCTAAATTAACATATAGTTTAGAACAAGACATCCCAAAACTTTTTACTCAATTCGCCTAAAAGTGTTGAAATCAAAAGAACCACCTGTCCCTGTGGACCGACCCTCAAGTGCTACATCGAACGACCGTGCGCTTGCGGTTAATTTAAAACAAGGAGACAGAATCTCCCTATCAAGTTTTTGGCGCCGTTGCCGGGGACACGGTGTTCTATTGTAACGCCCCGATCCCGAGGGTACGGGGACGTTATGGCGACGTACATACGCGAGGTGAAAACACGCTCACGCGTACGTTAAGCCTCAGTACAGTACAATATCTCCATATAGATATGAGGTCCAGCATGAAATAAGGACAAGAATACCTGCAGAAAGAGGTCAGCGATCATAATAGATATGAAAAATGGAGACAAATAAGATAACGAAAAGAAAATACCAAGATACCTAGGAATAGTCCCGATGCGGAAGCTCCGATGTGACTCCAAGGTACTCTCGGATACTACGGTACGCGGATCTCCAAATCTGGGCATGCAAACCCAGGGTCGTCAGAAAGCGACCTAGTGAGTGGTAAAATGAAGAAGGCAGGAATATACTATAATAATACAAGCACGATAATAAGATATAAGATATGATGTGGTAACAGTAATAAGCAGTAGACAAATAAAAATATGTAATCATCGGGTCATGTCTCTAACCGTGTCCAGGTTATATCATAAATAATATTGTCTAGTGGTGACGTGACCGAAGTGAACATGCAGGTAGGCATATGCAATATGAACATGCAGGTGGGCATATGCAATATGAACATGCATGTGAGCATATACAATGAACATGCATGTGAGCATATACAATATAACCATCATACGGTGTCGTGCATATACAGTCACGATGTCTGCAAGGAATACAGGAAACAGAATAGATGTACTGTGGAACATGCGTAGTATACCATCACAGAAAGTGTAACAGGAAACATATACAGTAACAAGTATACAAGTAACACGGTACCGAATAAATGATCAGGAACAGTAACAAGTACAACTAAACATGTATCAGGCAAGTCATGTCCAAGTCATGTCATTTATACAATAGTAGCAATCAGTACCATCTGTTATTTTAATCAATCTCTTCCAGTGTCCCATACCACTGGCAGTTCATACTGGAGCCCGCACTCCAGTCGAACTCATCCGGACATGGCCTACGGGTACCATTATCCAAACGAGAGAGTGACCAAATAACAAGTGTTCCCGACGTCACTATTGTTTATATCATTTTATTATGTTATTTGGAAACCAACTGGTCGAGGAGCTCTAGTCAGGTGGGTGTACCCCGTGCATACCCGGGATCACGGCCTTAAACAGACCCCTGGCTGCTGAGACCAGGGCCAGCCCGCTAAGGCTATAACATGTAACAAGAACTCAATACAGACGGTAGCCAGCACTACCCCGTCCCCTGCAGTGGGACAAACAATGGATCCAGACATCCACCCGACAAGAACTAGTCAACCGTCAAGTCTCCCCCATACCCCAGTTAACTTTATGATCCGTTATATCAAGTATACAATGTAACAAGAATACATGATACGGGTAACATGATAACTGGACCTGAGCTCTGTTGATAGCATAGAACCATATAACGGGAAACGGGAACAATATAACATGATCAATATAACGGGAAACGGGAACAATAGATGTGGAGGTCCACATATAGCATATCAACAGCTCTCATGTCCAGTAACGGGAATATTCGTATCAGTAACAGGAAACATGTATCCAGTAACGGGAATAACTATATCAGTAACGGGAAACAATCATATAACATGAATACGGTAACATGGCACAATAATACATATAATAGGGACATGGATCCATATAGCCAGAATAGAAAAACCATATATGCATGTGTAACAGTGATATGCCGAGCATCTATGTAATGATGATAAAAATATGTGACATGACGGTGTCTAGTGAACTAGTGTATCCGCGTCCCACTAATAATGTATAGGGTATCAACAATAACATGCAATAGTAAGGTCGATGTATCCGTATCGCAATAATGCACAAACATACAGTGCTCGTGTCGTGAATCTCAATAACTATGTCAGGATGAAGCGTGTACAAGAGGCTACATGAATACTGATATCCAGGGTAACTGCTATCTACATGTACTACGGTATTTAGTGTACCAGTGGGACGGTCAGGGTGACAGTGTAATAGTAACAAGATCCCGCATAATGAAGTACGCGTGCCTTCGTGTCCATGTAGCATTAGTGTGGAACCATACTAGTTATTCATACAGTGACAGTGTCTAGTGATTCTTTAATTGATCATCTAGCTAATGTCTCGGGTTATAACACATGCCGTTTCTCGAGTTAAGTTAGGAATTCAACAGTTCTATTATTTACCCATAATTACGGTTTCGTAACTATAGCAATCATTCACGACTTTAATAAACATGAATAAATAAATAAAATTTAGAAAAAAAACACTCACAAACTGGTCATGGGACAGTAGCTCTCGTTCCCACGATCGCAACGGATCCAGAATCGTCCAAATCGGAGTCCGGATGCTCCCGATATCGCCCGAACGCTAAAAGTAATGAAAATGGGTTAAATATGTAAATAATAATATTTAAATTACAAATACTGAAAAGTGACAGGGGTTTTTCTGTAAAATTACCTTATTGGGTTTCGGATGCGGGTTTGGCTTTTAACGGGTCGGGTCCAGATCCAAACCCAAACCCGTTTAACTTAAGTTAGGGGTAATTGGGCTAACGGGTAATTGGGTTTAGATATTGGGTTACCCATTAATGGGTTAATGGGTTTGGGCTTAACCCAAACCCACAAAGAAAAGAAACAGCAGCAGCAAGCTCTGCTGCTGCTGCTCCTGCGCGGCCGGCCGGCCGGCCCAGCTGGCCGGCGGCGCTGGTGGCCTGCCGGCGGCGATCCCGGCCGCCGGCGGCGGTCTGGGCTCCGGCCCCGAGTGTGAGAGAGAGAGGGTGAGGGAGAGAGGAGGTGAGAGAGGGAGAGAGAGAAAGGAGGAAGCTGTGAAGAAGAAGAAAAGAAGAAAGAAAAGAAAAGAAAAGAAAAGAGGAGGAAAAGAGGGAGGTGGCGGCGGCGCCGGCCGGGGGTGCGGCCGCCGGCGGCGCGTGGTCAGGGGGGCGCGGCGGTGGCGCGCCGGCCACCGGCCGCGGGCGTGGGTCAGGCCGTCGTCTGGCCTAGAGAGAGAGAGAGAAATGGAGGGGAGAGAGAGAAGAAATTGTAGAGAGAGAGAGAGTGATTTGGTAATTAAGAGAGAGAGAGAATTAGGGGAGAAGAGAGAGAGAGGATTAAAAGGGAGAGAAGGTCGGTGGGTGAACAGTGAGGCGGTGGAAGGTGAAGTCGCTGGAAAGAAGGAGAGAAAGAAAAAGAAAAGAAAAAGAAAGAAGATAAATAATTAAATAATATTATTTAATTCGGCTTAAAATTCGACTAGCTCCGAACGGTGTCCAAAAATTACAGAAAATAAGAAATATTATCTTGAGACGTAATATGAAGACGGTTTGCAGAAATTCGATTCGGTTTGCAAATTAAAATCCCGGAGTGTCTCGCCGATACGGGCGACACCGGTTTGGCCGGATTTTCGATAAATTCTGAAAAATCCCCAAAAATACCCTAACGTAGAGAACACGATTCTAAGACACACAGTGAAAGCGGATTCTCAAAATCCAACTCCGTTTGTGAGATAAAAATCGGAAGGCCGGTAATCGGTATCGGTCGACACCGACTACGGAGATTTTCCAAATAATCCAGAAAAATTCCAGAAAATCCTGAAAAATCTAAAATATTAGAAAATAATTTTTGAAACTGAAATCAACTCAATCGGATTACCACGGAGGTCAAATCAATTTTGTACGCCGTATCGCGTACCGATACGGTGATACGTACACCGGGGAGCAGGGTGTTACATTTCTCCCCACCTTACAAAAAATTGCGTCCTCGCAATTTTCATTAGGTGTGAGAACAATATTTCCAACCCCAAAGACTAAATGTTACGGGTCCACGACACTTCCGCTGCGCACTCTGATATCTATAAGGAACTCGGGATGGAGGAGTAGGGTAGGGAACTAATCCTAACGAATGAGAAGCAAGACGATGCAAGTAAAGTGAGAAGGAAATCTGAGTTTCTGGTTGACAACTGGAAGGAAAGAAGGAATACAAATGAGTCAAGGAATGCTTTGTCAAGATCATGGTATTCTTGTACTCGTTGCTGGAATCCCCAAATTCAGATACAGATCAGTTAATCTGAATCTGATTGTACTGTTGGTACGAGCCCGAGCATTGACCCAGGTGGTTACCCACACCAGGCGTGAACCTAGGCTCTGATACCACTATGTAACGCCCCGATCCCGAGGGTACGGGGACGTTATGGCGACGTACATACGCGAGGTGAAAACACGCTCACGCGTACGTTAAGCCTCAGTACAGTACAATATCTCCATATAGATATGAGGTCCAGCATGAAATAAGGACAAGAATACCTGCAGAAAGAGGTCAGCGATCATAATAGATATGAAAAATGGAGACAAATAAGATAACGAAAAGAAAATACCAAGATACCTAGGAATAGTCCCGATGCGGAAGCTCCGATGTGACTCCAAGGTACTCTCGGATACTACGGTACGCGGATCTCCAAATCTGGGCATGCAAACCAGGGTCGTCAGAAAGCGACCTAGTGAGTGGTAAAATGAAGAAGGCAGGAATATACTATAATAATACAAGCACGATAATAAGATATAAGATATGATGTGGTAACAGTAATAAGCAGTAGACAAATAAAAATATGTAATCATCGGGTCATGTCTCTAACCGTGTCCAGGTTATATCATAAATAATATTGTCTAGTGGTGACGTGACCGAAGTGAACATGCAGGTAGGCATATGCAATATGAACATGCAGGTGGGCATATGCAATATGAACATGCATGTGAGCATATACAAGAACATGCATGTGAGCATATACAATATAACCATCATACGGTGTCGTGCATATACAGTCACGATGTCTGCAAGGAATACAGGAAACAGAATAGATGTACTGTGGAACATGCGTAGTATACCATCACAGAAAGTGTAACAGGAAACATATACAGTAACAAGTATACAAGTAACACGGTACCGAATAAATGATCAGGAACAGTAACAAGTACAACTAAACATGTATCAGGCAAGTCATGTCCAAGTCATGTCATTTATACAATAGTAGCAATCAGTACCATCTGTTATTTTAATCAATCTCTTCCAGTGTCCCATACCACTGGCAGTTCATACTGGAGACCGCACTCCAGTCGAACTCATCCGGACATGGCCTACGGGTACCATTATCCAAACGAGAGAGTGACCAAATAACAAGTGTTCCCGACGTCACTATTGTTTATATCATTTTATTATGTTATTGGAAACCAACTGGTCGAGGAGCTCTAGTCAGGTGGGTGTACCCCGTGCATACCTGGGATCACGGCCTTAAACAGACCCCTGGCTGCTGAGACCAGGGCCAGCCCGCTAAGGCTGTAACATGTAACAAGAACTCAATACAGACGGTAGCCAGCACTACCCCGTCCCCTGCAGTGGGACAAACAATGGATCCAGACATCCACCCGACAAGAACTAGTCAACCGTCAAGTCTCCCCCATACCCAGTTAGCTTTATGATCCGTTATATCAAGTATACAATGTAACAAGAATACATGATACGGGTAACATGATAACTGGACCTGAGCTCTGTTGATAGCATAGAACCATATAACGGGAAACGGGAACAATATAACATGATCAATATAACGGGAAACGGGAACAATAGATGTGGAGGTCCACATATAGCATATCAACAGCTCTCATGTCCAGTAACGGGAATATTCGTATCAGTAACAGGAAACATGTATCCAGTAACGGGAATAACTATATCAGTAACGGGAACAATATATAACATGAATACGGTAACATGGCACAATAATACATATAATAGGGACATGGATCCATATAGCCAGAATAGAAAAACCATATATGCATGTGTAACAGTGATATGCCGAGCATCTATGTAATGATGATAAAAATATGTGACATGACGGTGTCTAGTGAACTAGTGTATCCGCGTCCCACTAATAATGTATAGGGTATCAACAATAACATGCAATAGTAAGGTCGATGTATCCGTATCGCAATAATGCACAAACATACAGTGCTCGTGTCGTGAATCTCAATAACTATGTCAGGATGAAGCGTGTACAAGAGGCTACATGAATACTGATATCCAGGGTAACTGCTATCTACATGTACTACGATATTTAGTGTACCAGTGGGACGGTCAGGTGACAGTGTAATAGTAACAAGATCCCGCATAATGAAGTACGCGTGCCTTCGTGTCCATGTAGCATTAGTGTGGAACCATACTAGTTATTCATACAGTGACGGTGTCTAGTGATTCTTTAATTGATCATCTAGCTAATGTCTCGGGTTATAACACATGCCGTTTCTCGAGTTAAGTTAGGAATTCAACAGTTCTATTATTTAACCCATAATTACGGTTTCGTAACTATAGCAATCATTCACGACTTTAATAAACATGAATAAATAAATAAAATTTAGAAAAAAACACTCACAAACTGGTCATGGGACAGTAGCTCTCGTTCCCACGATCGCAACGGATCCAGAATCGTCCAAATCGGAGTCCGGATGCTCCCGATATCGCCCGAACGCTAAAAGTAATGAAAATGGGTTAAATATGTAAATAATATATTTAAAATACAAATACTGAAAAGTGACAGGGGTTTTTCTGTAAAATTACCTTATTGGGTTTCAGATGCGGGTTTGGCTTTTAACGGGTCGGGTCCAGATCCAAACCAAAACCGTTTAACTTAAGTTAGGGGTAATTGGGCTAACGGGTAATTGGGTTTAGATATTGGGTTACCCATTAATGGGTTAATGGGTTTGGGCTTAACCCAAACCCACAAAGAAAAGAAACAGCAGCAGCAAGCTCTGCTGCTGCTGCTCCTGTGCGGCCGGCCAGCTGGCCGGCGGCGCTGGTGGCCTGCCGGCGGCGATCCCGGCCGCCGGCGGCGGTCTGGGCTCCGGCCCCGAGTGTGAGAGAGAGAGGGTGAGGGAGAGAGGAGGTGAGAGAGGGAGAGAGAGAAAGGAGGAAGCTGTGAAGAAGAAGAAAAGAAGAAAGAAAAGAAAAGAAAGAAAAGAGGAGGAAAAGAGGGAGGTGGCGGCGACGCCGCCGGGGGTGCGGCCGCCGGCGGCGCGTGGTCAGGGGGGCGCGGCGGTGGCGCGCCGGCCACCGCCGCGGGCGTGGGTCAGGCCGTCGTCTGGCCTAGAGAGAGAGAGAGAAATGGAGGGGAGAGAGAGAAGAAATTGTAGAGAGAGAGAGAGTGATTTGGTAATTAAGAGAGAGAGAGAATTAGGGGAGAAGAGAGAGAGGATTAAAAGGGAGAGAAGGTCGGTGGGTGAACAGTGAGGCGGTGGAAGGTGAAGTCGCTGGAAAGAAGGAGAGAAAGAAAAAGAAAAGAAAAAGAAAAGAAGATAAATAATTAAAATAATATTATTAATTCGGCTTAAAATTCGACTAGCTCCGAACGGTGTCCAAAAATTACAGAAAATAAGAAATATTATCTTGAGACGTAATATGAAGACGGTTTGCAGAAATTCGATTCGTTTGCAAATTAAAAATCCCGGAGTGTCTCGCCGATACGGGCGACACCGGTTTGGCCGGATTTTCGATAAATTCTGAAAAATCCCCAAAATACCCTAACGTAGAGAATACGATTCTAAGACACACAGTGAAAGCGGATTCTCAAAATCCAACTCCGTTTGTGAGATAAAAATCGGAAGGCCGGTAATCGGTATCGGTCGACACCGACTACGGAGATTTTCCAAAATAATCCAGAAAAATTCCAGAAAATCCTGAAAAATCTAAAATATTAGAAAATAATTTTTGAAACTGAAATCAACTCAATCGGATTACCACGGAGGTCAAATCAATTTTGTACGCCGTATCGCGTACCGATACGGTGATACGTACACCGGGGAGTAGGGTGTTACATCTATCTTTAGTTTTGACACCTATACTGGATTGTTAAAAAAAAAATTCAAAAAAATTTAAAAAAAAATCCTTTCCCCATGGCCTATCCAAATTCTTTTGGTTACGATCCATTTTATAGGCCAGACCCTCCTTTCCATCCACCAACCTCTCTTTCAGATTTTAATGAATACATCTATCCGACAAACTACTCATTTTCTTCATACCATCCCATGAGTTGCCATCACTGTCAAGATCCAAATCATTCTTCTGAACAATGTCCTTCGATAAGGTTTTCGCTAAGACTAGGTCAAAATCATTTTCACACATTTTAAGGAACTACGAGCGAGCCTTATCCATCAAACTTCAATTCAGAGGGTTGGAATTGTCCTCAATTTTCATGGGTTCAATCATATCAAAATTCTCAATCCAATTGGTCATACACTGAACCATCACCTCTATCCTGGAGATTTGACAATGATCATGAGAAACCGATGAGCACATTAGAGGAGAGTTTTGAAGCCATGCAGCAGACTATAATCGAAACCAATCAACAGTTAATCGAGGCATGTGCTCACATGGATAACATAATGACTCATCTCAATCAACCTGTTTCAACCACAAGTCCAGATTAAGTTCAAGAGTTCCATCAACTTTCGCAAATGAGTTCAATGGCAATCAGGTGGACAAGGAACCAACACTAGAGGAAGCTTTTGAAACTTTCAGGCAAACTTCAAAGCAAGTGCTCTATGACACTAGAGACTGCTTAAACAGGCCAGCAAATGAGTTAGTTAGTGAGCAAGAGAAGGATCCCTTTTCTAATCAACTAGTTCATGAGCCAACACCGACTCGACCCATGTCCATTCAAGAGCACATCAACTTTCATAAATTAAATAAAGGCCAAACTGTTAGACCTGAAGAGCAAATCGTTAGCCATAGTGACATGTCTAATCATTCCATCGAGATGCCCTTCGAGTCACCATTATTTCATCTTAATCAATTTGAAGAGCTTGAATATGAGAATCCTGTTGAGGAAGTTGTGAAGGTCCATGAGGTGTACAAACGTGATTAATGATCCTCAGTGTCTGGATGAAGTGATTAGAAATTATTTGGCTACACATACAACTCATGTGGAGCCAGTAAAATCTTATTGTGAAGAGGAATGTGACAATGATGAATTTTTGCTTCAAAAGAAATTTGAGGATGAATTTTCTAAGTTCTGTGAAAAGACAAGTGTTGAGGAGCAAAAAATTGCATCCACTCATATGGAGAAAATGGAGCACACTGATCAAAATTGTAAGGATGCCTACATGGATAATGAGCCTTTGTTTCTTGATGAGCTTTTTGTTGAAGAGTGTGATCACAATGATGAGAAAACATGTGTTGAGGATCTTGAGTTTAGAGTTCCCTTTGAGAAAACAAAACTCGATTTGAGTATCTTCACTTTCGATGAGCCAACCAATGATCATACTTTTCAAAACTTGATTCAAGAATCTCTAACTAATCAAAGCTCTGAAAACCTATTTGAAGACGAACTCATATATTTGGATGAACCGGTTAGGGATGCTTTGGTTAGTTACACACCTCAAAAGAAATTGTTGATCTAAATTTTGAGGTGATGTTTGAGGATGAGCTTAAATTCATAGGCAATCATATTGCGG
This sequence comes from Agave tequilana, assembly GCA_038442645.1. Lineage (NCBI taxonomy): Eukaryota > Viridiplantae > Streptophyta > Magnoliopsida > Asparagales > Asparagaceae > Agave > Agave tequilana. The sequence goes on from JAVJIF010026674.1 coordinate 42,890, forward strand.
GCACTCTATTTATGTTGTGTAAAAATGATGAATTTGTGAGGAGGCATGGAAAGAAGAGAAAGAGGAGATGGAGGAAAGTAATGAACAAGCTAGAGAGGATGAAATTAAAGATGACAAAAAGATTAACCTCTCCACTTTGTCCATTAAAGAGAACCCATTAGAATGATGGGAAGCGAGCTCGAGGGAATAGACCTAGAAAGATCTAAGTGTGGGGGAGTTGGAAAATTGTATATATGTAAATATTTGTTTTATTTTTATTTTTATTTTTTCCCCTTTTAGTTGTTGAGTCTTTCTATTTCTCTTTTAGTTAGTTGAGTCAGTTTTAGTGAGTCTTTTATCTCTTTTTCTCTAACCTTGGTGCCAAGATTATTATAAGTGATTACAGGATAAGCAGGGATGCACACACATAGAGTGATTTTGGTTGCTTTCTGCAACTAGATTTTTCAGTGCACTGTGAGTACTTCTAATTTCAGCATATTTATTTCATACATTTTACTCATGTATGCTTGAATTGGATGCTTTATTCTTTGATTGTGTACACGTATGTGGATGTATGTTTATATGCTATATTCATTCTATCTCTGTATTCAAGTATATGCATGAGGATATGGCACAGTTTAGGTGTGGGGGGGAAGATTCACATATTTCTTTTGTTTTAGGAGTCTTTTTGGTTTTGTTTTAGCTTTAGGGTTTTCACTTTATTTCTCTTTTCTTTCTTTATTTAGAGTCTTAAAAAAATCACTTTATTTCTCTTTTCTTTCTTTATTTAGAGTCTTAAAAAAAATTGTGAAAAATTTAAAAAGTTTCTACAGATAGCTAGCCAGTATGTGAGTGAGTTGGTATCCATGAGTAGATTTTAAACGCAAGATCAAATGAAAGAGTCATAAAGTCTTAAAATAAAGATTAGAATCTAAAACGGACATACCATCTAAACTTAGTCTAAGTGATTATGTACCCAACAGCACTTACACTATTAGTTCATAGGCTTGGGATATTGATTACAACTAGAAAAATGAAAAAAAAGAAAATTTATTATATAGTAAAATAAATATTAATGAGTCTTGTCTTGTGGCCTCAGTTGCTTGAGTAATTAAGTCCGCAGGAGTGTCTTTACACTTATTGTCCTAAGACCATCTGGTTTGAGAGCATTGGCCCAAAGCTCGCTATATGGGTAGCTGAGAAAGCCTAATAGGATAAGACATTATAAAAATATAATAATTTTGATTGTCAATTAGCTAGGTGCCTTGGCCTCAGGAAGCCTCGGTATCTACGCGAAAGATAGTTAAAAAAAGTCTTAAAAAAAAGAAGAAAAAATTTGTTATCACAAAAAAAAAAATGAAAGTTGTAATTAAATATTCCCAAGCTTAAGAACTACATCACGATCACGGGGTACATGGGATCTGAAACTTAGGACAGGTGGTGTAAAGTTTTAGATTTGAGACTTTATTTTATAACCAATATGATTTCTTGAATTGAGGTTTTACTAGAAAATGAAACTCATGGAAATTGATGATCTTGCTAGCTAGTTAACTAAAAAAAAAAATTGATTTGTTTTTCTTTTCTTGATTTTCGGTTATCCTTATTTTTTCTTTTATTTATTTCTTAATCTTTAACTTTCTTGGATTTTGTGGGTGTAATCCACTGAAAACCCTCACGAGACAATGAAAAACACCTAGAGGGGGGGTGAATAGGTGTGAATGCTAATCTAATGATCTTTTTAAACTTTAATAAAATGAGTGATGCAACGATCTCTCAAAACACGACTAAGAGCCGAATACCCCTTGCGAGGTTCTGAACTCCTTCCTCCCAATTCCCCTAGATATGGGTTAGAGGTGCGCAATGCAACCGTGTTGTATGAGATATGATCGAACAAGTAAAGGATGAAATGCTATGATGAATTACACACAAGCAATATAGCAAGTAAGTGAACAAGACAAGATTGCACAAGTAAAGGGTTAGTTCTCAAGCAAATAATTCAAGACAATATAAAGCAAGAGAAATTGTAAGCAAGAATGACGCAAAGGCAATCACAAACAAGATGATTTGTTTCGAGGTTCGAGCACACTTGCTCTAGTCCCCGCCTTCACCTCCGTGAAGGGTTTCCACTATCCACCGAGGATGCCTTTACAATTTGGTCTACCGAAGACCGAGCACCGAGCTCCACCAAGTACAAAGGACCTCTACCGAAGAGGTTGCTCCACAAGGAAAGGATTACAAGAACCAAGTGATCACAACAAGATCACTACACTTTTCTCAAACTCTTTTACAAACACTCTCACTTCAATTACAACTTCACTATAGAATGAGTATAGGATTTTTGGCTCTATGAAGTGTGGTGAGAAAAACTTCAGTTGTAGAGTGATATTAGCAATCAAACACAACTGAAAAACTAGCTCAAAAAGAATTGAAATGAAAGTTTTAAACTCTTTTCTTTTCTCTTTTGAAAACAATGCAAACTTGAGGATTTTCTAAGTGATATGCAAGAGAGACTTCTCCTCTATTTATAGGCTTAAAAAATAGGTTAAAAACAATTTCTTTTTGTCTTATTTTCTCTGAAAAGCTCCCCAACAAATCTCCAAAAATCTGTTAAAGCTGAAAAAGAAACAGATTTTTCAGAACTGCCCAAAGAGGAAAGAGCCGTTGCCTTGTTGCAGGCTTGGCGGTCGACCGGTCCGGTCGACCGCCAGCCCTGCTGGAAAGAGCCGTTGGCTCTCGGTCGACCGACCCAAAAGGAGGAAACACAGTTTCCTTCTTCCGGTCGACCGGTCCGGTCGACCGAAATATCCCGAGAGCAATCTGCTCTCCGTCGGTCGACCGGTCCGGTCGACCGACGGACATGCACAAACAGTGCATGTCCAGACACATCGCCGGTCGACCGGGCCGGTCGACCGATGTTGCCTGAAACTGAAAAACTGGGCTGTTTTGAAGATGGAATTTTTGTAAAAATATTTTAATAATACCAATAGCTAAGTATTATGCAGAAATAGTTTATACACATGTTTTAAACAAGTTTTTCAGGATATAAAGCTTTGGTACATGTATATATAAACTAAGGCATAAAACTTAGAAATAACCATTTTCAAAACATAGGAAATACATGAAACAAGTGTGTGTGCAAATCCTAGAGCCAAATTTACTTTAACATTCTAAACTTACAAACTTCTAAAAGACTTCAAGGCAATGCTTCAAGATGGGCTATCTTCACTTGATCTTCAATTTTGCATCTTGAGCCCAATTGGAGTTGACTTGAGTCAAAACCTTGTATTTGTGAGAGAAGACTTCTAGTATGAATAGAAATCTGAAAACCACTTAAACAATAAATGTTATTAGTACAAATAACTAATATGTTTTGTAATCATCAAAATACACTAAACAAGGTAGATTGTAACCTTGGCCAACAATCTCCCCCTTTTTGATGATGACAAAACATAAAGGAGGAAAAGCTTGGAAAGCTCCCCTCAACAATGCTATGTATTTATCATGAATATAAAACTATGTAAGCATACATAAAGCATTTAACAAACACAATAGTTTTTTGTCCAAAAACTTAAAAAACACAAACTTCCTTTTTCTTCATGAATGAAACTCAAATAGTATCAAACTAAAAAGTTTAAACTTAAACACTTATTTTCCAAATATCAACAAACTTATTCTCCCCCTTTTTGTCATACATCAAAAGGGTTAAAACAAAACAATTGAAAAACAATTTTTAATTTTAAGAATCCATAATACAAACATTCAACTCACCACAAATAAATGAAAATCTAGCATAGTCTGAAGGTTTAGTAAAAATATCGGCAAGTTGAAAATCGGTAGAAACATATTCAATAACAATATCACCTTTCTCATAATGATCTCTAAGAAAGTGATACCTAATGTCAATGTGTTTGGTTTTACTATGTTGATTTGCATTCTTTGTAATGTGAATAGTACTAGTATTATCACAAAATATTTTAACATGATCAAAGTGTAAATCATAGTCAAGGAGAGAGTATGTTTCATCCAAAGAACTTGTGCACAACAAGCTCCGGCTGCAACATACTCCGCCTCGGCGGTTGATAGGGCTACCGAATTTTGCTTTTTGGAAGACCAAGATACAAGACAATTACCTAAGAATTGACATTTTCCACTTGTGCTCTTCCTATCTACCCTACAACCCGCATAGTCGGCATCCGAAAAACTCTTCATTTCAAATAATCCGGTTTAGGATACCACAAACCCATTTCAATAGTGCCCTTAAGGTATCTAATTATGCGTTTAACCGCAATTATGTGAGATTCTTTAGGACAAGATTGAAAACGTGCACAAAGACAAACGGAAAACATAATATCCGCCTACTAGCCGTCAAATAAAGCAAACTACCAATCATGCTTCTATAAAGTTTAATGCCTACCTTTTACCTTGTTCATCCTTGTCAAGCTTTGTAGTTGTTGCCATGGGAGTTTTGCTTACTTTCGATCCTTCAAGCCCAAACTTTTTGATTAGTTCCTTTGTGTACTTGGCTTGATTGATGAAGATCCCATCCTTCTTTTGCTTGATTTGGAGTCCAAGGAAATAGTTGAGTTCCCCCATCATAGACATTTCGAATTCATCCTTCATGCATGATTCAAAAGCTTTGCAAAGAGATTCATTAGTAGAACAAAATAATATCATCTACATAAATTTGCACAATAAGAATATCTTTTTCTACATGTTTAGTAAACAATGTTGTGTCAATTTTACCTTTCTTAAAACCATTTGAAGTCAAAAATGAAGAAAGTCTTTCATACCAAGCCCTAGGGGCTTGTTTTAAACCATAAAGAGCTTTATCTAATTTAAAAACAAAATCCGGATGTGTAGGATCAACAAACCCGGGGGTTGTTCACATACACCTCCTCTTCAATAATCCATTTAGAAAAGCACTTTTAACATCCATTTAAAATAATTTGAAATCTTTATATGAGGCAAATGCTAGTGTCATCCGTATGGCTTCAAGCCGTGCTACGGGTGCAAAGGTTTCTTCAAATCGATCCCTTCGATTTGAGTGTAACCTTGGGCAACTACCTAGCCTTGTTTCTAACTACATTACCCGATTCATCCAACTTGTTCTTAAAGATCCACTTAGTACCAATTGTTGGTCTATCGTGGGGCCTAGGAACAAGGTGCCAAACTTGGTTGCGCTCAAATTGATTGAGCTCCTCTTGCATGGCTAGCAACCAATATGAATCGGCCTCGGCTTCGGGACATTTTTGGGTTCAATGTGAGAAATGAATGCATAGTTACCACAATAGTCATGAAGTCTAGAGCGAGTGGTTACCCCTTTTGATACTTCACCTATGACGAGGTCCTGGGATGATGCGGATTGTATCTCCAATCCTTTGGTAGTGGTTGAGTAGGCTCCACCTCATGTGTTTGATTTTCATTCCCTTGTGCCTCTTCCACTTTAGCTTTGCTTCCTTCATCATCCTTTGGTTTGTCTCCCATAGTAGAAGTATCCTCCAAGGTCACTTTCTCCATGCCTTCATCTAATGCATCTATTTCTACAATTCTTAACAAACTTGTTAGATTCCTCAAACTTAACATGAATAGACTCTTCAATAGTCAATGATGATCTAATGAAAACTCTATAAGCCTTACTAGTATTTGAGTAACTACAAAATAGCCTCATAAGATTTAGGATCAAATTTTCCCAAATTATCTTTTGTATTTAAAACAAAACATTTGCATCCAAAAACTTTGAAATAAGAACATTTGGTTTTCTAGAAAAGTACATTTCAAAAGAAGTTTTTGTAGTATTTTTACATAAGAAAACACGATTAGATATGTAGCATGATGTATTAACGGCCTCGGCCCACATAATGTGGTAGACCATATTCACTAAGCATTGTCCTAGCCATCTCTTTTAATGTTCTATTTTTCCGTTCAACTACTCCATTTTGTTGTGGAGTTCTAGGACAAGAAAGTTCATGCTTTATTCCATGTTCATCACAAAAAGTGGTAAGGGTTGGTTAATGAATTCACCTCCTCTATCACTTCTTATCTCAAAATTAAAGAATCTTTTTCTTTTTCTACTCTTTTCTTAAAAGTTTGAAAATAAGAAAATGCTTGGCTTTTATGTTCAAGAAAGAAAACCCATGTAAATCTTGAAAAATCATCAACCAAAACATAAGCAAATCTATTCCCACTTAGACTTTTGGTTTGTGTGGGCCAAAAAGATCCATATGGATTAATTCCAAAGGACGTGATGTCATGATATCCTTAATTGACTTGAAAGAAGACTTAGTTTGTTCCCAAATTGACATGCGTCACAAACTCGGTCCTTTTCAAAATTCAAGCAAGGAATACCTTTCACCATTTCCTTTGAATTTAATCTAGAAATATGATCAAAAGAAATATGCCTAATCTCCTATGCCACAACCAAGAGTCATCATCGAGGGCTTTCAACAAGTAATATTACAAGACATATTCAACATATCAATCATATAAACATTACTTTCACGCAAACCGGAAAACAAGCAACATTATCAAAACAATATCAAAACCTTTATCACAAGTTGACTAACACTCAAGAGATTATGCTTGAGGCCATCAACTAAAACTACATTTTCAATTAAAGGAGAGGTGCCAAGTTTTACATTACCAATACCGATGATTTTACCCTTGGCGTCATCTCCGAAGGTGACGGTGCCACCTTCATGATATCTTGATAGGGTTGCAAGTTGTTGATGTCCCAAGTCATGTGCCTTGAGCAACCGCTATCAAGATACCACAACCTCTACGTCGTTGGGCTTTGGAAAGTACCTACATCATTTAAAACAATTGTTGACTTTGGTACCCAACTTCTTTCTTGGGTCCTTGAAAGTTAGTGTTACGAACCCAACATATGATGTGATGCACTTAGTCTATCATAACAAAAATTAGCTAAGTGTCCTTTCCGCCCACATGTGAACATGAGTACACTTTTCTATACATGAAAGCATGATGTGTATGTGTAGTGTGAGCATTTTTGGGGTTTTGCCATGTTGTTTAGGTTGTGTAGTATGAACATGAGCATGAGCATTTTTCTTTGGGGCTTGTTTCTTAAGAAACATAGCCTCAATTTTCTTCTTGTTAAATTCACAATTTTTCAAACAACACTTAATGAGTCTAATCTTTCCTTAAGCATAGAAACTTCATTAGAATCAATTAGTGGGGCCTTACCTTTGCAAGAATCTTATATTTTTCAAAATTATTTTAGTAGTGGCCAAGGTGGAAACCAAATCATCCTTTTCTTTTGTAAGAGTAAAACTTGATGACTTAAAGATTCATTATCCTTTTTTCATTTTAATATACTTTTTCTTTAAGAAATCATAGTTTTGTGACAACTCAACAAAAGCTTCTCCTAGTTCATCCATGGAGAGTTCATCATCAAGAGGGGTGGAAGTGGTTACCTTGCTAGTGCTTTCATTGGCCATGAAACACATGTTGGCGGTGTCGATCTCTTCTTCGGATTCGGTCTCCGAATCCCAAGTTGCCTCATAGCCTTCTTCTTGTAGGCTTCTTTGAAGTGGAGCTTAGCTTTGTCCGGACACTCCGCAAACATATGTCCCGGTCTTTGGCAATTGAAGCATATGATCTTTCTTTCTTCTTTGCCTCCTTGCCATCTCCTTCTACCCTTGAAACTTCGCCTTGTTGTACATTTTCCGAACATTTTTGACTAGAAGTGAGAGCTCTTCGTCATCTTCTTCTTCATCATCTTCGTCGGAGTGTGATGTTGACACTTGAAGGAAATAGTCTTCTTCTTGGTAGGAGCCATGTCCTCCCTTGCTTTCCTTTCCATCCATGGGTTTTGAGGTTCCCAATGAGACCTATAAGCTCCATCTCTTCATTGTCGTTGAGTTCCTTCAAGGTTGTTGCTTTAACTTCCCATGAGGAGGAAGAGCCCGGATGATCTTCCTTACTCTTTGATCATTGTTGATATCTTCACCTAAAGAAGAGAGTCCATTAGTAATCTTGGTAAATCTTGTAACCATATCATCTATGGTTTCATTGTCTTGCATGCTAAATGTTTCATATTGGGACCGAAGAAGGTCAATCTTAGCCTTCTTTACTTGTGAGGTCCCCTCATGAGTGACTATCAAGTGTGACCAAATCTCAAATGCGGATTTGCAATGTATAACCCTAGCTATGTCATCATCATTTAGGGCTTGAAGAAGTGCATAGTGAGCTTGGCATTGGCATCGAATTCCTTAGTCTCTATTCGGACCAAGTGGATTCGTCACCGGGGGGTACACTAAAGGACTTAGTCACGACCTTTGCAACTCGGCTACCTAGAGATTGCAAAAACACGGTCATCTTAACTTCCATATGGGAAAGTTAAGTCCATCAAACTTAGGAGGGGTTTTAATTCCATCGGCCATTTTTACTATATGAATATGAATGAAATGATTAGCAAATTTGGATCTTCTCTAAGTTGTTAAACCAAATCCTAGAGTCCAAGCTCTGATACAATTGAAAAAACACCTAGAGGGGGGTGAATAGGTGTGATGCTAATCTAATGATCTTTTTAAACTTTAATAAAATGAGTGATGCAACGATCTCTCAAAACGACTAAGAGCCAAATACCCCTTGCGAGGTTCTGAACTCCTTCCTCCAATTCCCCTAGATATGGGTTAGAGGTGCGCAATGCAACCGTGTTGTATGAGATATGATCGAACAAGTAAAGATGAAATGCTAATGATGAATTACACACAAGCAATATAGCAAGTAAAGTGCACAAGACAAGATTGCACAAGTAAAGGGTTAGTTCTCAAGCAAATAATTCAAGACAATATAAAGCAAGAGAAATTGTAAGTAAGAATGACGCAAAGGCAATCGCAACAAGATGATTTGTTTCGAGGTTCGAGCACACTTGCTCTAGTCCCCCCCGCTTCACCTCCGTGAAGGGTTTCCACTATCCACGAGGATGCCTTTACAATTTGGTCTACCGAAGACCGAGCACCGAGCTCCACCAAGTACAAAGGACCTCTACCGAAGAGGTTGCTCCACAAGGAAGGATTACAGAGACCCAGTGATCACAACAAGATCACTACACTTTTCTCAAACTCTTTTACAAACACTCTCACTTCAATTACAACTCCTATAGAATGAGTATAGGATTTTTGGCTCTATGAAGTGTGGTGAGAAAAAAACCTTCAGTTGTAGAGTGATATTAGCAATCAAACACACTGAAAAACTAGCTCAAAAAGAATTGAAATGAAAGCTTTAAACTCTTTTCTTTTCTCTTTTGAAAACAATGCAAACTTGAGGATTTTTCTAAGTGATATGCAAAGAGACTTCTCCTCTATTTATAGGCTTAAAAAATAGGTTAAAAACAATTTCTTTTGTCTTATTTTCTCTGAAAAAGCTCCCAACAAATCTCCAAAAATCTGTTAAAGCTGAAAAAGAAACAGATTTTTCAGAACTGCCCAAAGAGGAAGAGCCGTTGCCTTGTTGCAGGCTTGGCGGTCGACCGGTCCGGTCGACCGCCAGCCCTGCTGGAAAGAGCCGTTGGCTCTCGGTCGACCGGTCCGTCGACCGACCCAAAAGGAGGAAACACAGTTTCCTTCTTCCGGTCGACCGGTCCGTCGACCGAAATATCCCGAGAGCAATCTGCTCTCCGTCGGTCGACCGGTCCGGTCGACCGACGGACATGCACAAACAGTGCATGTCCAGACACATCGCCGGTCGACCGGGCCGGTCGACCGATGTTGCCTGAAACTGAAAACTGGGCTGTTTTGAAGATGGAATTTTTGTAAAATATTTTAATAATACCAATAGCTAAGTATTATGCAGAAAATAGTTTATACACATGTTTTAAACAAGTTTTTCAGGATATAAAGCTTTGGTACATGTATATATAAACTAAGGCATGAAACTTAGAAATAACCATTTTCAAAAATAGGAAATACATGAAACAAGTGTGTGTGCAAATCCTAGAGCCAAATTTACTTTAACATTCTAAACTTACAAACTTCTAAAAGACTTCAAGCAATGCTTCAAGATGGGCTATCTTCACTTGATCTTCAATTTGCATCTTGAGCCCAATTGGAGTTGACTTGAGTCCAAACCTTGTATTTGTGAGAGAAGACTTCTAGTATGAATAGAATCTGAAAACACACTTAAACAACAAATGTTATTAGTACAAATAACTAATATGTTTTGTAATCATCAAAATACACTAAATAAGGGTGATTGTAACCTTGGGCCAACAGACAAAACTTGTCCTCTAGGGGGTAAACCTAGGGGTTTTAACGGCTTGTTGCACATGCTAAGTGCAACCGTGATTCCTACGAAAGTGAGTAGGATAGTTTAGTTTTTCTTTTTCTTTTTATTAATTTTGCTCGAGGACTAGCAAAAGATAGGTGTGGGGGTATTTGATTAGCATGATTTTATACCATTTTTATACTCCTAATTATCTATTATTTGTATATAATAATGCTACTCGGGTATATTTGATTGAAATTTGCAGGGAACAGATAAAGAAAGAGAAGAAGAATCCGGATACTTTTAGCAATTAAATGCCGCAATTTGTAAAA